>JAPKLX010000001.1:8089328-8135699 GCA_026898415.1 Leonotis leonurus
TATATAAAAAGGCGTGTGTATATAGAAATTGTTATTAAGTAGTGTATATAAAAAGGCGTGTTTATATAAATAATTTAATTAAATATAATAAATTATGTAAGATTTAAACTTTACTCTACCTACAATATATTTGAAATTAAATTATTTTCCTTAAATGTATGTCCGATTAAAATGAGTCAGAAATGAGTGAAGTTAGCATTATTAAAGAATGTCTAATTAAAAATGTTTTTTCTTTTTCATACATTCACTTCGCTCACACATCATAATGTTCGTAATAATCAATAATTATATATTTTTAAGTTGGTTGAATTTATATTAATTGAATGTGCATTCCCTTATTATAAAATGTATTTATTTAATCAATAAAAAAGTAATACATGAATAAAATAATAAATTTCACAATTGTTAAATTATTTTGTAGATTATTTAAAATAAAATTTATCATTTAAAAACAATTCACAATGATTAAATCAAATAATTATTCAATCATTACATTGGTTTTCCCACTTTTAATATAAAACCAAAATTGATGAAGGGTATTTTAGGAACTTCAATGTAAAATTGGGCATTTTTCATAGCAAAGTTACAAAGTGGGTAATTTTCATTTTAAGTTGTGCAAGTGGGTAGTTTTCATATGCACCCTTATAATAAATATTATTTAAGTTTAAAAGGTTTATTTATTTATTATAATTTATAATATAATAATTATTATTATAATAAATTTGAATGATGAATCGAAAAATTCAATTTTTTACAATTTAAATCAAATCAAACCCGTAAATTTCAAATCAAATCCGTGTATTTTAAAACTGACCGAGACCAACTTAACATCAATAATTAGTTTGATTTTTTAGGTTTGATTCAATTTTCAATCACCCCTAAAGTATCAGTTATCTCGCCCAATATAATTCCAAATAATAATAATAATAATAATAAATGCAACTTTTCATTTAATAATTAATATTATCATGACTATAATCTTTCCAATTAATATATATTATTAATAGTTTGGAAAGTCCAGTTCCTTTCATTTTCATTCAAACTTCTTTTATAAAACCTTATTATTTATAAAGTTAGTCTAGTATGATATAATAAAAAACAATAAACATAAAGCTAATTATATTATCTGTCCTCGTTTATTCAGAAGCTTATATGAAATTTCGTGCGTACATAATTTAATTCTCAAGTGAGCACAATGAATTGATGTATTATTTACTTTACTCTATTTGTCGGCTTCTTCATTGTCTAGCTCCGACAATATTGATAAAGAAAATAATGTTAGCAAATTACTCTTATTAAACTACGCATTTATACAATCACTATAACAGCAAACTCATACATAAAATCAAACATAGGGGTAAAAACACACAGGAGACATGTACATTCTGTTCCATTACAACAATGAGCAAGTATACATATCTACCTCACTTGTACTTATTCATCTTCTGCAATACAACCACCGCAATACGTAAAATACAACAGTTGATGACATGAAGGTGTTACTTAATCTTCAGATCTGCACCATTCTTCTATAGTTGGCGTTGCGACTCCGATGTTTTTCATGTCGTATATATTTGCTGGAAGAGAAGAGCATACAATTTTAGCTACTAATTTGACACTTGTCTCGATTCTAATGTAAAGGGATGGCGTTGCTTTGGGAGATTATATATAGAATCACAGAAGCTCACATTTGCTAATGGCTTAAAGACTGTTAATCTTATCTCTCTAAGTTCCCGCAGGGTTTCATCTTTCATTTTGTTGTTATACAACACATGATTAGTCAAATCACTATTAATCCAAGGAAATTACAACATTAATTATCAAAACTCGATTTTAAGGGTCCATGATTATCATAAGCTCAAAAAGACATGACCAAATTATGGTGTTTATCATTTTGGCCCTTCCGCTATCATGTTCGTACCGGTACCACAATAATCCAAATACAAAGGCCACACACATCTCATTATATACCATTTTCTCACCAAAATATTCATATATAAAGAATAAAAGTTCCATATCAAATAAGAGAATAAAACAGTAGTGAATAATATTTGAGCTCTTACCAATATGTATATCGGGCGTGGCAGCTGCGGTTGCATCAAAAATAACTGTAACTTTATGATAATCCAATGCAACGGCATCAAAGACAGTCTGTCGTATACAATTTGGAGTTTGAACGCCTGAACAAAGCAGCCAACATATTAAAAAATGTAAATCATAAAAAGGAAAAAGGAAGCAAGATTTTCTAACGTTATATTACCAATGATTAGTAACTTATTAATTCGAGCACCCTGAAGATACGAATGAAGGTGCGTGTTAAAAAAGGCGCTAAACCTCGTCTTCACCAGCTTATAGTCACCTTCTTCAATCACTAGCCCTTCAACCAATTCTGCACCAACGCTACCCTTTGAAGTGGGCTTTGGTTTATCAGCAGAGTACAAATGCCTCCGGAACAACTCAACATCTCTCCCCAATGGATCATGCTCTCGCACAACCTATTATGATATTTATCACACCATCCAACTTAACAAGTTATCTCAAGCTCAAAACTGTGAATGCAAGAAATTTCACGATATACTACACTATTCAACTCAAGATATTTTATAAATATTGTATTGTTAATCAATTTATATATGTCTATTCACACATACTCACTGGTAAACATAACAATTTAACTCAAATGCCATAAACGAAACATTTTACACAATTCAACTCAAGGTATATTATAGAGACGTCATCAGCAAATAAAGTTGAATCTACATTAGTATGTGTGTGATAGCAAGCAAAAACCATAAATTTACAACATACTGATAATTCTAAGCTGAACAAACATCAAAGCGTCAATGCAACAATTCAAGCAAGAAAATCATCCCCCACCTTCAAAATATTCAAGATTTCAAAACGCCCATGGGAAAAATAAATAATAGTCACATCAAATATACTTCATTATTGAACATATGGCCATTGAAGGCTCCCAAATAGCAACAAAAGATTCAAGACTTTGAGCAGTTAAATAACAAGTAAAACATAAAAACAATAGGGTACCCAAATAATAGGAATTTCACGGCTTCGAGCTACTTCAATGGCTTTAATCACATTAGGAACAATAGCTGCGCCGCCTTTAACATGCATAGGACCTCCTTCAAATATAAAATCTTTCTGCAAAAAAAAAAAAAAAAAAAAAAAGTGAATTTATAGACAACATACATAAAAATTAGGCTTAAAAGTCAAGAAACTGAAATACCTGCATATCAATTACAAGAAGGGCAGTGTTCTTCCACTTTAGCTCTACTTCAGCCATTTCTGCAATAGTGAGTAATTTCCCCACGTTTCACATTTTCATGATTATCATTTTGTTCGAGGGGATCAATGGGCTCGTGAATTGGGCCTTCAGAAATAGATACAGGCTCGGTGTTCGGATCTATAATAAGCCCACCTAATAAGATCTATAATAAGCCCACCTAATAATGAAACTATGAACGTTTAAAATTTGTTTTTCTAACTATTCAAATATGTGTAGACCATTAAATTTTGTAAACTAAATGAGTCAAATCTAATAATTTTATTTTATTTTTACTCGTTATCAAGTAAGAATACTACTTATATATAAATTTGAGTTTGGAATAGGGATGATAAAATTAACCGCGAATCCGGTTATCCGCGGGAATTCGATCTTAATGGGGCGGGTACGGGTGCACAATTTTAGGGTCGGGGCGGGTATGGATTTTAAAGTTTATACCCGTCTCGGATTCGTGTCAGGTAGGAGTGTATAGGTACCCGCCCCCATAATATTACGCAATTATATTTTTTTATAATTACACTTAAAGTTTAGCTAAAGTAATATAAATTTTGTATTAGTTGCATTTAAAAATTATGATCTATTATGTGGTGAACTTATACCTTACTATATTATATATTTTAAGGTTTCCAGAAGTTTCATGTTTGATATAATAGTTTTTAATATGCTTGTGTAAATGAAAATTTTATTATTTAATGGGTACACAATGGGGACCTCTCTCCCGCCGGATAATATCCACCCCGATTTAAACGGGTAACAGGAAGGGTACGAGGATAAAATTATTAAACGGATATGGGGGTGGGAAAGCCAAACCCGTCCAGTTGTCATCCCTAATTTGGAATAATCAATTTAGAAAATTTTAGATTGAGTAGCATCATATGTATGGGAAATAGATAAAACTAAAATTAGACAAAATAATTATAAGAATTTCATTATAAAAATTAATTGGACATTTGATGTATGGAGTTCCCGACAAATTCATCATCGTGCTATATGTCGCATTTATTAGTTGATCGTCCACCGACAAATCATAACAAGCTAAAATCGGGTTCGAGTACTTGACCCGAATATAAGTTTGATTTATTTCAATCACTTTTGTATTGATGATGGAGGGGTAGGCTTTTGAAGGGACAGTGGAAGTGTTGCAGTGGATGCTGAAATATGCGTCTGAGTGAACAGTCTGACCCGAGTCCGAATGGATGGATAAATGTCACGCCCCAATTTTCGAGAGAATGCCCGTAAGCCGTGATACGACTAGGAGTTGCATTTAGGAAACGCGGAAGAAGGAGGATGTTTAACTTAGAAATGATCCTAAATAATACTTAAAATATAACCATTATCATTTCATAGATAAGTTAGAAGACTTGCAATTCAAACTCAAACAAAAAGTTATTCGATATTTGAAGTTGAGATTCACAATACTAATTCTATCAAATATAATGAACATAATCCGAGTACCTATAAAGTTATAGATCAAGATGACCTATACTTAACAGAATGAAATAACATAGCGGAAACATTTCATAAAGAATTCTAACAACAACAACAACAAGCACGCTTCAGCTCAACCCGTCACTACCAGCACTTATCCTGAAAAATATTTGGAAACAATTTGTGGGTTGAGTACTAGTGTACTCAGTTAGCTATACATTTTATAAGCAGTTTTATAAAAACTATTCATTTTTATCCATTCATGAACAACATACATTAAAAGGTTTCAAAACGAAAAGTAAATCTAAACATATTAAAGCACTTATCATTTTCATTCTATTGCCCATTTACGTACGTTCTAAAGTTACTCTTACTTTAGCCATGGATCTCTTGCCACTGTCGAGCCCAATTACATCCAGGGCAGAGAGTCTATTTGAGCATTAGATTTCGGGTCGAAATCCAGAAAATCCTTTTAACATTACAGCTACACATAATGGAGGTCAACCCATTGCACTACTACCTATTCGTGTACACAATTTTTGACTAACGTATTAGGTAAAGCCGAAAACCTCAATCGATTAACTTCAGAGTATTAAATTTAGTGGAACGTAAATTAAAACATGACATGGATAACATTTAATTTTGCAATATCAGATCTTATATAACTCAAACATATTTTGAGAAAAATAAACTCACCTTAAATATCCTTCGAGTTTAGAAAAACAGTGTTAATCCTCACATTCAACTTGACTTGCACATTGTACTTAACCTTCATATAATACGTGCTATTTAGAAACCTTATAATCTAAATAAATATATCTCAGATTAAAAGGTAATAAATAGCTCTTAGGGTTCATATCAATTCTATTTTTCTAAAATGCAACTTCGGATTTATCTTAAAAATCTTAACACGCTTTATAGCATTTTTAATAAATTAAAATTATCATTACTCGTTTAGAACGAGACAAAAATCCTATATAATGATTTAAAAAATAAATATTAATTTTTCACTTTTAATAGTTCTTTGCATTGAGGTTTAATTTTTAATTAATAATTATTAATCAATTTTTTATAATTTAATTAATTAAGATTAATTAAATTAAATTTAAATGATCCAATTTCATTATATTTTTGGTTCATAAAATTAATTTCAAGTATGTAAAATTATTGGCCCGTAGAATTAAATTGTATCGGCCCAAAATTCTTTTAATTTGGGCCCTAAAAATACTTAATTAGGTTTAGCCCAAATTTCTTTTAATATGTATTATTTTCTTTTTTTTTTATTCTCTTATAATTTTTTTTTAATTTCCTTTTTTTTCCTAGCAAATTTTTTCCCCAGCCCCGTCATCTAGGACTAGAAGTTTGGATCGGTTATTTTCTATCATAACTATTCGAACCGATAACCGCAATTTTCGTATAGCGAATCAGTTACCGGCTAGTGTTTTTTTGTAATTTTCAGTTATCGGATAATCCGATAACCGATTGAATATAACTGAAAAATTGAAATAACTAAAATTTAAATTTAAAATTATATATTTTATTTTTATAAACATACTATACATTTTTTATAATTACTTAATAATTGTTTTTATATACATATTTTATTTTTAATAATTATTCCATAGTTATTATAAAATTGAAAAGAAAAGTATAAAAAATATAGTTGATATTTAAAATTTATTTTATCATAATTTTAATTTTTATTATACAAATTTCAGTTAATTCGAATAACCGATTCGATTAACCAAACAATTAGCGGATAACCGAAATTGAAAATACGAATAAATTTCAAATAGTAAATTTTGATAATTTCAATTTCGGTTAACCCTAATTTACAGTTCAGTTATCCGAACCGCACCCATCTTACAGCCCTACCGTCGTCTCTCTTGTTCTCTTTCTCTCTCAATTTGCTTTTTTCCTTTCCAAGCACCAATTCCTTCCTTTCCTATTTCCTTGTTTTTTTTCCCTTTCTTTTATTTCTTTTCTTAATTTTGATTTCCTTTATTCTTTTCCCTTTTCTTTTACTTTCCAGAAATTCCCACCCACCCATATCATCGTTTCTCACACTCTCTAATCTCTAATCTCTGCAACTCAACTCAACTCCTCTTTCTCTTATTTTCATTCCTTTTCTTCCTTTTGTTTTTTTCTAAAATCTCCTCTCTCCCTCTCAAGTCCCGCTCATTTTTTTCTCTCTAGATTTCTGCTTAAAATCTAAAACTAACGTCCCCATTTATCTTCTTTGATTTAGGCAAGGTTTGATTTTTTATAGGATTCTAGGTTCTAACGGTTGGTGTTATGAAATTATACAGATACAAGACTTTAACAAATAGACTATAAAACATTAGAAGACTAAATGTTGAGATTGTTATTACCTTATGAAAGATAATAATATGTTTGCCTTGATTTCTGCAAATTTGGAACGGCTCATTTGCAACTGAGCAGCCTCCCTCCTTTGACACCTCAGCTTATTTGTTTGTGGTCCTGTTTTTCCTAATTCTTCTTCTTTTACTTTTGTTTGGTTTTCTTTTTATTGGTTTGAATGCAATTAGGAGAGATGGAGAGATGAGAATGAAAGTATGGGTTGCAGCAAGATATTTTGGTAGTGGCAGGAGAAGGTGACGTGTAGTTGAGATGAAGAGGGTGGCGTGGACAAAGGAGAACCACACAATCAAATTTGTAGATTAGGTAGTAGTCGAAAGGGGATGTAGATTATCCTAATGTGTTCACAAATAAAGGAAAAATTATTTAATAGCTTAATAGCTGCAAAATCAAAAGAGGGCGAAAAGAACCGAATGCCCCTCTTTTACTTTTAAGTTCTTTCCAGATACATGGCTTACATGTCCGGTTCAACCAACATTCTTGGAAAACAATCGAATTGAGGGTCCGGAGGATAATCGGCCATTCAATCTTGTGAACTAATCGAGACCGAAATTGGAAAAGGAGATACGAACGGAGAGGAATAACCAATCGATGAAAGAACATGAAACCATTCTGTTTCAATAGAGGTACGAGAAAGGGTTGGGGGCAATGAAGTAGGTGAAGTAGTTGGATTTTGCGAGCTGTTCCAACCACTGCTGGATGTGATTCCAAGAGCCGAACGAGCATGAATACCACACAGAAGAGTCAAGACCAGGCTCCCTAATGGAATGTTTAACCGCCCTATCAATATTGAATTACTATATTTTTATTTTTATTAATTTTATTTTTATTATTATTTTATGAAAAATAATATTAAATTATATTATAATTAATAAATTTAGTCAGAAATAAAAATTATTAAAAAATAAATATTTATCTACATAACATGTTTCATCACTCATGAGTGTATTAACTCCTCTCATCGCGGACGGGCGATCAATTTCAGGTTGTAGATTAGGTAGTAGTAGTTGCATATTTTATTGTAGTATTTGTTGTTTATTTTCATGAGTTGATTAGCGATGTCATATCACATTATTGTAGGATGTAATTTAAATTACTTTGTTAGGATGAATCATTTAATATTTTAATATTATAACTAATATATATTTTTTACACGATTAAGTCTAGATAATTGATTAAATCAACTCAACTATTTTTTTGAACTAATTCGCTTTAAATTCGTGTTTAAATATTTATTGAATTTAAATTAATAACTTAAAATGAAACTCAAGATCGAAGTTTTATAATTATTAATAAATATGATAACTCTAATATAAAACTCAATTAATACGGTAATAAAAGAGTGGGGTAGTTGCAGAGCCACATGTAACAATTAATAGCGCCACCTCAAACAAATTTAGTTAGTACTCCACTAGAATGGGGTGTTACTGTAAAATTTAAGAAAAATAGGAACAATGATTTTACCCCCTTACATTCGGGGGCTTGGCTCCGCCCCCAGAGTGTGGTGTTACAGTAAATTCCCGCATCAGTCTGGACATTCGGATTTCGCAGTGGAAAATGCTTGCGAAACGAGTATAAAGAAAACGATGAGTTGCACAAGTTGCTGCTTATTGAGTTTACTTGATTGCATAGCTCAACACTGAAAATTTTGATGATTAAATATTTCTGTCAATTGAAAATTTTGACGACTAAATATTTCTGCCAACACTGAAGTTTAAAAATTAGCTATATATGCAAAAAACAATAAAATTACAAATTAACCCTTCTTACATTTTTTTTCACTTGTTAAAGGTTTAATTATTATTTCTAAAATTATTTTAGAAATGACAAGTTTGCAGAAGAGTTGAATATAATATATATCCAAGATTTTCTATCTAGTGTGCTATGGGTGTTGCTGACATTATATATAGTACCTTCAATTCTCACATATATATTATTCTCTCCATCTCATTAAAATTAACATACTTTGATCTCTTCATCTCATTAAAGTTAACATACTTTGATTAAATATGTAAAAAGTTGACTAATTTTTTAGTGAAAGTAAACTAACTTTAATTCTCGCATATATATTAATGAAACCTTTTAATTCTGCTACACATGTCCATGCTTTACTCTGTTGCAAACATTAAGAGATTTGTGTTTGATGATAATGAGGCAACAGCGCCACCTTCACGGTGTCTCCAACGGTCAGTTTATACTAGGTTTATATTTTAGTTTTACCATTAGAGAAATAAAAAATCAATTTTTATTAAAAGTTGGACAAACTGGTTTGTCTGCACAAACCAATTTCATCCCTGCACAATCCTACGTGGAAAGTTAATGGGGCCATCAAAATACAATAAAATAGTAAAGAATTTTTTACAATGGTCCACCAATAAAAATTATTTGATGGAATGAGCTATAAAAATCCAACGTAATTATTTGATGATATGGGTTTAGAAAATATTTTAAATATTTTAAATTATAATATTACTCCCTCCCTCCCACTAAGCTTGATACAATTCCTTTATTTGGACGTCCCACTAAACTTGGCACATTCCTAAAATAGTAAAATTTATCCCTTAAAAAAGGTGTGGACCGTACAACCTTTATCACTCTTACACTACTTTATACACTCTCCTTAATAATTGTGCTCAAAAGTTTTGTGTCATGCTTATTGGGACCGAGAATATTATTTTAGTAATATATATTAATATGACCGTTTGAAGTTCAACGGATATATTTTTTTTTATTCTATAAATAGTGTTATTCAACACTTCATTTTTACACATCTCCCAAATATATTTTCTTCTTTTTCTTTTATTTCTCTTCATTTTCACTAGTAAAATGGCAGATTCAAGCTCGCAAAATTCCGACTCTAGTGCTTCTGAAAATCAAAATTTTCAAGGTTCTTATCCAATTTCACAATCCCTTCAAATACCTTACCCTCACCAACAAATTTTAATGAACTATCAAATGCTAGAGATGATGGCTCTACAGATGACGTTCAACTCTTCTCATGACTCTAATTTTTCTCAACAAATGTCATTCAATAGTTCTGGTATTTCTGCATTTGCTCCACAAGTGTCATTCAATGTGTCAGGTGATTCCAATTTTTCTCAACAAGTTCCAATCAACTCCCCCGTTGTTCCAACTTTTTCTCAATAATATTTATTCAACTTATCTAGTGTTCCAACTTTTTCTCAACAAATTCCTTTCAGCAGTCCCTCTGGATCAAGTTTTCTTGCGTATTCTTCATAAATTCCACATGTTGATGATGATGATGTTGTTGTTGTTGAGGAAGTTGGTAAATCCAATGCAATGTCAAGTGAGAAGAAAACGCTGTGGACGCATGATGACGACATCCTTCTTGTAAAATTTTGGTACAATACCAACACCGACTTCATTATTGGTCAGCGGACATTGCTTCGCGAAGTCACACGCAGGTAAAAAATTATTACTACATAATCATGTCAGATATTAATAAATGAGTAGGTATCTATAATAATTTTTGGAACAATCGAGCGAGCGGACAATGCGACGATGATGTATTGGAGGCGGCAAAGAAATCATGGAGAAAGGACAATCCTAAAAACAAAGATTTCAAGTGGTTGCACGTATGGAAAATCATCCAAACTTGCGAGAAATGAGCTCCTCAACAAATGCCACAAAATCCTCAGAAAAAATTCAAGAATTCTGAAACAGATAGTCCGTCTTCTACTGATACTAGACATCGTGAACTGCCGATGGGACAACAAAGAGCGAAATGACTTGCTAAACAAAAGGCGAAAATGACATCATCGACAAATGATGAGAAATGGAAGAATTTACAAAAGGTTATGAATAGACAATTAAACATTCAAGTAGAGCAACTTAAACTCCAAAACATGGAGTTTTGCAGTAAGAATACTAGTGGCATGTTGGAGGCACAATTATATAGTTATAACAAGATGGTAGACGAAATCAAGGCTAAATATGGATGAAACTAATTTCAATGTGACTTAATGATTAGCCAGAGTTTAAGTATTATGTGTCTTAGGTTTTTTTAATATGTCTTGTGTATCTTAAGTATGTTCAATTATGTGTCTTTAGTATTTGTAATTTAATTATGTCAATTTAAATTAGTGGTGCAATAAATTTATTTCAACTTTACAACACACTACCTAACTACACATACTACTTACCACAATTACTCACATAACTCTACAACTACTCACCTAACTTTTTACAACTACTCACCTAACTCCACATCTATCAATTTTTTTTGCTATAAATACAACATATTTTCATTCATCTCAACCACAACATACTCACTTCTTCATCCAAAAATAACACAAAAAATGTCAAACAATCCTAGTGAAATTGATGAAATGTGGAAGACATGGCTCCATTTTTCAACTACAAATCCAATCATGCGAAAGATGATCGATCATCTTGATGCAAATGAAGCAGAAGTTCAACCTTCACGACGGCGAAGCGCTCCAAGAAAATACAGAGATCGAGAGCATGAAAGTAGTCATGATCGTCTCGTTCGTGATTATTTTTGTGACGAACCCATCTACGATGATGATCTATTTCGTCGATGATTCCGAATGCGGAGAGAGTTATTTGTTAAGATTGTTGATGCAATGAGCAACTACTCACCATATTTTACATTGAGACAAGATGTTACTGGAAGAAGTGGTTTATCACCACTTCAGAAGTGCACCACAGCTATTCGACAATTGACATATGCAGCACCCGGTGACTCACTTGATGAGTACATGCATATGGTGAGAGTACTGCGTTGGAATGTCTACATAAATTTTGTAGGTGTATGATTGTCATTTATAGTGCTCAAAATTTGAGTGCACCAAATGAAGCAAACATTCTACAACTACTACAAATGCACGAAGAAAGACATGGTTTCCCTAGAATGTTGGGGAGCCTCGATTGTATGCATTGGGAATGGAGAAATTTTCATGTCGCCTTCAAGAGGTATCATACACAAGGAGATCAAGTAGTTCCTACAATAATTCTTGAAGCAGTGGCATCAACAGATTCGTGGATATGGCATTCTTTCTTTGGTGTCGTCGGATCAAGTAATGATATCAATATTTTTCATGGGTCTCCATTATTTAATCAATTTCTTCAGGAGAACGCGCCAACAGTTCAGTTCACGGTGAATGGTTAAACATATAACCAAGGATATTATCTGACTGATGGCATCTATTCGACTTGGGCTTCATTCGTCAATAGTTATCCAGCACCAGTTGATCCGATGAGAAAATATTTTGTAAAAAGACAAGAGGCTACAAGAAAAGACATAGAACGAGCGTTTGATGTGTTACAATCTCGTTGGGCAGTAGTTCGGAGTCCAACCCGATCTTATTTCAAGGACGACATCCGCAATATAATGTTCACATGTATTATATATTTTGCACAACATGATCATTGAGGATGAGGGTGAGGAAACGGTCAATTGGTCTGAAGAAGACGCAACTCCACAACAATCAATACCAATGGATACCAATAATTGGGAAGCATTTGAAAATTATCTGAAAAATCACTACGATTTAACAAATACTCAAGCCCATCTACAACTTCAGGAAAATTTAAAACAACATATTTGGGCACAATTTAATATCAATGATTTGTAGAATTGGGTAATAATTTAATTTATATTACTATGTTTTTATGTGTTGTTTAATTAATGTAATTTTGATTTTAGTAATATAATATTAATTTTAGTAATGCAATTTTAATTTTAGTGAAATCATTTGAATTTAATTATTATCGTTTTAAGTATTATTTATAATTATTAAGTTATTTTTGTTATTATATTACATAATTTAAATATCTATTTTTTTTATTATCTAATGTGCATTTTAAATATTGAAATAAGACAACAACAATTAATTGAGAAATATAGATTTATTGTAGTGGACCTTAAAAATGTTAGAAACTAGGTTTATGGTTGGAGGATAAGAAAGAGAAAAATAAGTTAGTTTTTAAAAGATGATGTGGCAGCTTAAAAATTGAAAAACTAGGTTCATGGTTGAAGTTACCCTTATAACTACTTGTCCGCGTGTAATCAATGTCGGAAATCAGTGTGGAAAAGTTTTCGAATGCTCTGACATCCTTAAGTTCATCTTTAACACCACTACATATTTGAGATATTCTTAAACTTTCCAATTCGGTAGCCACTTCCTTCATAGTTGGCCTCATTTTTCCTTTCAAATTCAAACGTTTGTGTGCAAGCATTGCAACTAAAATCACCTCTTCTTTTTTGCTATACTTCAAAACTTGTGGATCTAAAATTGTGTCAAGACAATTCTCTTCCATGCACGTAAGAAACCGCGTAGCTAGCCCTCTTTTCCTCTACTGTGTGATCATAAGATATCGGTTTTTTCCTTGTAAGAAGCTCGAGGAGGACTACACCAAAACTATAAACATCACTTTTTTCGGTGAATTGACTTGATTGGAAATATTCATAATCTAAATATCCAACGTTCCTTTAAGGCTTTAACCATAGTGGTTAAGTGATTCTGGTCTGCAGAAATAGAGCTTGAACCAAAATCTGAGACTTTATGAAAAGTATGTTATGAAAGTCTTGGATTTTGGAATTTCAAAGTAAATTTCTGCAGATCATGCTCACTTAACTACTATGGTTAAAGGAACGCTTGGAGATTCTCAATCGAAACTCCTGATTTATCAAAATTAGTTCAATTTAAAATATATTTTTTTTAATTATAAATTTAATTTTTCATTTCATAAATTCGGTATTTGTTTGGTTCCGTTCTAGACATTCGGACTTTCAGGATATTTGGAGACTTTTGAATTCGGGATCAGGACCGGGACGTTATTTTTTCTCATTTTGGGACTCGAGACTCCCAAAGTCCCTATCGGGCCAAGGAACGAGACCACATAATTGAAGAATATATGAAATAATCTAAATTTATTATGCTGACATTATAAATTATCCAAAAAAATTTGCGAATTATTTAATGTCGGTTCAAAATGTTAAACACTCACTTTTAATTAACACATACAAAAAATACTCACAAATTAATTTATAAATAAAATATACTCATCAAAATTAAAACATCATTTAATTTCACACTAAAAAAAAGTGAAATACAATAAACTCACACAATTTGCCCCATAAATACGAATTGCACTGGAAATGCACGATTTGCGCCCAAAAATGCACAGTTTGCGCTTGAAAATGCATGGTTCGAGAATGCACGATTTGCGTCTGAAATTGCACGATTGCGTCCGAAATTGCACGATTTGCTCCCGAAATTGGACGATTTACTCCCAAAATTGCACGATTTGCTCCCGAAATTGGACTATTTACTCCCAAAATTGCACGATTTGCGCCTGGACGCAGTCTGTACATTTTCGAGCGCAAATCGTGCCTACTAGCTATTAACTACCCCATTTTTCACCTTAGAGTGATTTTTGTAAAAAAAAAAAACACAAAAAAAAAACAAAGTAATATATGAAATTATTAATAAGATTGCAATAAGTAAAATAGTTTACGTAGTTATTATTTTCTTTTTATGATATATGTATTCCAATTGGAGTGTATACACATGCACTGATAATCAGTGTCATCTAATATATATGTGTATATGTGTGTATATATATATATATGTGTATTTACCCAATTAATAAGTATTAATAGTAATAATTTGTAAGAAGCATGCATAGTACGTACGCTAGCTATAATAATCGAAATTAAAGTAAGTGCATATTTGGAGCTAGTATATATAATCGAAATTAAAGTAAGTGCATATTTGGAGCTAGTATATATATGGTTAGAAAATTGTTTGGCATATGTAAATGGGAAAAGCATTTTTAGAGGGGCCATAAAAATCAATATATATATGCATAAAAAAAATATATGTATTAAGAGGGAACCATAATTTTTTCATGCCCTAGTTTGTTTATTAGCTTTAAATTTCAATATTCACACAAAAGAGAAAAAGAGGCAATTGCTCCTAAAATTGCACGATTTGCGCCTGGACGTAATTTGTGCATTTTCGAACGCAATTTGTTAATTTTCAGCATATACATTGTTGAATATCGAGATCAATCTATAGTTATATGTTTCTTTTTTGGTTATTATTTAAATATTTGCTAAATTTAATATTCTTTTAGTATTCAAAAATTGATGATGTATGTTTATTATAAATACAATAGTTTAAACTTAAATAGAAGACGTAAATAGAAAATATTAAAATTTTGATAGTGCATGTGTACTGTATAACAAAATATTCTAAACTAGTATATATATTTGTGACAATGATTATTTTTATTATCCTTGAGAATGATTTTTAAGAGTCGGTTTCTTAAATCTATATCTAGACATTATTAATTTAAAATAATAAAATATATTTTATATAATTGAATTGTTTTGTTTATTTTCAAGCAGATATCGATGAATGTACTCCTGGTTCTTTTCTTTGCTCATGTCCAAAAGTGTAAATTGGTAATGGAACAAAAGATGGGGCAGGTTGCATTCAGTTGCTGCCATCAAGACAAACACAATCATTTTGATAGGTAACGATATTATGCTTTCACTATTCATCATCTTATATAAAGTATGTGACTTTTTTGTAAATTATATTGTTTTCTCATGAACATTTTTGCATATAGGTATGGGCTCTGGCTTGGGATTTATGTGTTTTTGGTTGTACAAGGTGTTGCAAAAAAGGAAGCAAAAATTGGTTAAAGATAAATTCTTCAAGCGAAATGGTGGTCTTTTCTTGCGTCAACAAACTAATGAAGATGTACTTGGAAGAACAAAAGTTTTCCCCTCTTATGAATCAGAGGTAGCTACTGACCACTTCAATGAAAACCGAATTATTGGATAAGGAGGGCAAGGAACAGTCTACAAAGGAATGCTATCTGATGGTAAGATTATGGTGATAAAGAAATCAAAATTGGTAGAGGAGAATCAAGTGGAACAATTTATAAATGAGGTTGCAATATTGTCTAAGATCAATCATAAGAATGTGGTCAAATTGTTGGGATGTTGTTTGGAGACTAAGGTTCCTTTGCTTGTCTTTGAATTTATGCCAAATGGGACACTTTATGATCTCATTCGTAGCAGATATAGCACGGCCACAAGTTTACTTACACCATGCATCTTCCATGCCGATCTATCATAGAGACACCAAATCTACTAATATCCTTCTCGATGAAAAATATGTTATCAAAATCTCGAATTTTGGAATATCAAAATCTATTTCAGATGATCATACTCACTTAACTACTATGGTTAAAGAAATGTTTGGATATTTTCAATCGAAATTTCTGATTTACCAAAATTAATTCAATTAAAAATATAATTAATTTTTTAAATTATAAATTTAATTTTTAATTTTATAAATTCGGTATTTTTTTTTTTTTTTGTTACGTTCTAGATATGTAATAATATTTATAAAATTCAGATATGAATGCTATAAATCAATCATACGCAGTATCTAAATATTCCTTGTTTGGGTAGTTCAGAGGTTGCTCTATTTCTGCACTCAAGTCTCACAACAGCACTTGCCAGCAACAATTGCGCGAGAGGGGGGTGACGACGGTGGGGTAGATTAATCGGCAGGTGAAGACGATGGTGGGGCAGATTACAGGCGGAGTTGCGGATATTGGGAAAAACGGAGGAAAAAGAATCAGCGTGAGAGAGACGACGAGGGGCATAGATACGAGATGAAGGGCGGGGAGATGTTGGTGGAAGAGGACTCGGCTGGGGAAGGCGGTATGAGACGAAGGGAGGCCACACAGCTGGGGAGAAGGCTGAAGGAAGACGGCGGGGGTGAGAGGTAAATTATGGTAAAATAATTTTTTACTTTTTATGTAATGTTAGAATTAATATTGCAAAAAAAATTAATAATTGTAATTGTTAAAAGTATTTGAAAGGATATTTTTGTCTCAAAAATGAAAAAACAAATGACAATAATTTATACACTATTGTGTGGTTGGCAGGTATTTATCTTTCAATATCTCGTTTGAGTATTTTCTATGATTAACTCATTAATTAATGAGTTAAAAATTTATTATATTTATTTGTGGTTCATATATTTAAAGCTAACGTAAACATATATATATATATATATCCCTGTATAATATTCAGGATTATTGCTTTGTATGCACTTTTGGAGAAACTTTTTGTTTCTCCTCACTAATCTTGTTATTGGAAATTTGTCTAAACATGATTTGTGATACACCATTCTATCTTCAGTTGTTTTTCTCAATTCTTTGCAGCGGCCACGCACATACAAAAAATAAATAATTAATTATACCGGAAACAAATAATCTGAAACTCAATGTCATATTTAATCTGTAGTGTGCAGAAAATAAAGATATACCTTAACTTGATGATTGTGATATGAGTATCACAATAAGCTGCAACTTGTGTAATAATATCAATGACCAGTTCACGAGGAATTGTTTCAAGAGACTATATACTTGCACGGTCTCTCTCTGTCTCTGAACTACATCTTGAATTCAATCTCGTTATGTTAATTACCAACACTGGTGGATGAGACAGAGAGCAGTCGGAGGAGGCGACAGAACAGAACAATTATCCTTATTTCTCTTTATAAATTTAATTTTTAATTATAAATTTAATTTTTAATTTTATTAATTCGGTATTTGTTTGGTTCTGTTTTAGACATTCAAACTTTCAGGATATTTGGAGACTTTTGAATTCAGGATCGAGATCGGGGCTGAGACTTTATTTTTTCTCATTTTGGGATTCTAGACTCCCAAAGTCCCTATCGGGAACGGGAACGGGAACGGGAATGCATAATTGAAGAATATATGAAATAATTTAAACTTATTACGCTGTCATTTATAAATTATCCAAAAAGATTTGCGAATAATTTATAATATGTTAAATTTTTAAATACTCACTTTTAAATAAGACGTGTCAAAAATACTCACAATTTAATACTCTCCATCCCACTAATAACGACTCATTTGCTTTTTACACAATTATCAATAAACACTCAAAAAATGCACACTACACAAATACCAAGAAACAACCTATGTGCTAAACTTTTACCTAATAAATAAATTGGTCATTATTAGTGGAACGTCCCAAAAAGGAAAAATGAGTCGTAATTAGTGGGACGGAGGGAGTATATAAGTAAAAATACTCATAAAAATTAAAACACCATTTAATTTTATACTAAAAAAAAAGTGAAACACAATAAAGTTGCACATTTTGCGCTAAAAATATACGAATCGCACTGGAAATGCACGATTTGCGCCAAAAAATGCACGATTTGCACTCAAAAATGTCATATTTGCATTAAAAATTGCATGAATTGCGCCCGAAATTGCACGATTAGCGTCTGGATGCAATCCGTATGTTTTCAAGCGCCATTTGTTCATTTTCAGCGTACATGTTGATTATCTGAGCAATCTATAAGCATATGTTTTTTTTAATATTTCTTAGATATTTTCTAAATTTAATCTTCTTTTAATATTCAAAATTTGATAATGTATGTTTACTATAAATACAATATTTTAAACTTAAACAGAAAACGTAAATAGAAAATATTAAGAATTTGATAGTGCATGTTTAATGTAAACAAAATATTCTAAAATAGGTATGTATATTTGTTACAATGATTATATTTATGATCCCTTGAGAATGATTTTTAAGGGTTGGTTTCTTAAATCTATATCTAGACATTATTAATTTAACATAATAAAATATATTTTATCTAATTGAATAGTTTTGTTTCTTTTCAAGCAATATCATGAATGTACAAATACTACGATGCATTATAATTCATTGACTAATATATAATGGATAATATGGATCTAAGTTTACATGCAAATGCTCAATAGGGAAAATTTTCATGTCAAAAATATATAAACACTACTCATTTATGCATGATTTTACAATAAAATCCTTTGAGTTGTAATTTGTGATAGAATAAAGAGACCACTAACGACGACTTGGCCATGTGTATATCAAATTAGATACACTTTTCTAATGAATATGATCAAAATAAGTTCCAATATTTTGCTTCATCAACAAAATTCATTTTCTTTCTCACAAATCAGATTACACATGCTCCGAGTGTAATTCGAAAAAAGCCAAAACATTTGAATTGAAAGTAGCATTCGCTTAACCACAATACTTCATATTGTAACTATTTCCGAATCCAAACTCATATCAAGTGACCTAAAATTTTACTAGTGTTTTCATAGTTTCCTGATCCGGATTTTAACCCGTGAGACATTATAAAACAACACTGCTCCACTCATCACCATCAATCATCACAGCTTAAGAGATTTAGGTGCCTCAAAAAAAAGTAAGCGCATGCGTATCGATCCACTGTTGAGCCTTCTTATAGTAACAAAACAAGGAAAAGATGTTTTCCACATCATAAGTTATAAAGATATCAAATGCACAGCCCACCTTCATAGCCACAATAGGTAGTTTCTCACACATAGGTATCAATCAATGATTTTCTCATTTCATCGACCAGAGCACTTGGTTGAGCTTCTCTCAACTTGAACACACTCTCGATAACTGATAATTCAGTTGCAGTCGTGTCCGACCCACAGAAAGCAGTCCAGTCATTCACTGTCAAACCAGCAGCAATCACGTCGCTACCGCGATTTACAGTCCCAGCCACCAAAGGAACCTGAAGAAGTGTTGAGAGTTCGTCTAGATCCTCTATGGATGTATGAGGATGAACCTATCACCATGGATCCACTTGTTATGAAAACAAAGAGAAATGATCAAGAATGTTACTAAGCAAATAATTGAACTCTTACCAAGCCCCCTCTGTTGGAAAAAGCACAGTAACTGCCAACAAGGACATTTTCCGCTATAGCCTGACGGAAAACCTCCACACCAAGGACATCTGCGATCAATTCCTCAGTTTCCTGTGAAATCATATTGCACGTTAGTAACTCCACTCAAGGTTCCATCGAGATTAGAATCTAGTAGTACATAAAAGATTGGCAACATACGACACACTGAGCTATGACAGAACTTGACCGCACCTTTCATGATAAAACACTAAAAAGCCTTACAAGTTTGCCTTTTTTCATTGCAAAATCTCACACTTAAAAATGGCTCCTCTTAACATTCAAAGAAACAAGAAATAAGAGCATATTTTAAAGCACAATCATCTTGTCAGAAACACATCTCAAAGAAAACTAATGGAAGCAAATATTTAAGAAAGGATTTCTCATGGAGACAAATTCACAGAGTAGATATGCTACACAGTGCAAATACTTAATACATCTATTTCATATTTACATATGTATATTTATTATTGCCCTCATGTATAAACAGGAATGCTCTTTAAATGAAAGAACTTGGCAGAAAAGGGATGTGAGCTATGAACTAAATCGCATGCTCTATGCATAGTGGGATGAGTAACTTGAATGCAAGCAACAGTTACCTTGTCAAGGTCGAGATGTGCAAGAGCAACGTGATCATTGCAAGCAATGCAGTTCCCTAGAGCAGATAATCTCTCATCAATTCGCTGAACTACAACTGAATCTGGTAGACTGTTCCTCAAGTGTTGGAGCTCTAGCATAGCACAATACAGAAGCAACATTAGGTCTAGAAGATCATAACACCATGTAATATTCTCATTCCTAAAATCAAGATCCTATTATATGGAGATAATCAGTTTATCTTGAACCATAAAAGACTGAAAAGAGAAGGTCAGGTTAATATGTGCCTGAACTCCTTACAACAAGCTGCAGAAGCAAATAATCTAATAAAGTAGCAGTAACAATAACTGTTACTTAAAAAGACTGAAAGAGCTCGTGGTAATGCAATCTCTGGCTTCTATTAACTCAAACCTTGTCATTGATTTACAATGAGATCAAAATAGAATAATCATATAAATGACTAAAACATAAGGCCAAACAACATAACCATCTTTTCAGCTCTTGAACACGAAGAAAAAAGTTTTCAACTTATATTTAACAAACTCTGATATTTAAATCCCATTATTTCCAACAAATTTTTCTTAGTAAATTACATAACCCCTGAAACTCGAGTAATAAATAACCTTCATCGATAAA
The DNA here is from genome assembly GCA_026898415.1 of Leonotis leonurus. Lineage (NCBI taxonomy): Eukaryota > Viridiplantae > Streptophyta > Magnoliopsida > Lamiales > Lamiaceae > Leonotis > Leonotis leonurus. The sequence continues at coordinate 8,110,477 of JAPKLX010000001.1, forward strand.
CCAACAAAGAAATCATCACATCCAGCACGTAAAAAGGTGATACATATACACAATGTACATATACGTAACACAGTACATAAGCTGCAGGTATCACCTTGATCAGTAGTATTGTGAGGCAAAAGCAACCCATTTTTGTTTCCTGCAAAGATAGTAAGTTTATTCGGTTGGGATCAGTATTTAGTATGATTAACTCAAGGACACAATAAATAAAATGCAAAGAAATTGTAACCTGCACACAGGCGCCCGATGATTCTAGTACCAGCAATGGAGGCTTTAACCACAGGAATCACATCAGCCAGCTCAGCCTCAAATGTGCTGTAGAAATTTTCCGAACCCCCAATAGCAACTAGACAGTATGCATTAGTCAGCTTCGAGAAAACCCCAATCTCACAATTATTCTCGTACTGCAATCCTGTGCCACAAAACAAAATTGCATTAAAATCTCTGTACTAATCAATTGTTAAAAAGACTTGATGCATACTTACTTGTAGCCATAGCTGCGAGGAAGGAAGGCACCGACAAAGGATTGATTTTTCAAGAGTTGTGAGGACAGGGTATTAGGAAAACTCTGTTTGAATAAATGAGCAAGTTCTTTGTTTTCTCTTCTGTTTCTCTTTTTGCTTTTTTATTTTTTCAGTGTGTGTGCGCGCGCGAGTTTACAAAGAAGATGAAAATGGGATGGAAGAAGTTATTGTATATCAAATTTAGGGTTTCTGAATTCTTTTTTTCTATTTTTATTTATTTATTTATAAAAAGTAGGTTAATTTTGGAAGTTTGTACTATGGATTATTTTTGTTGGGCCGAAGATCGGTTAATTATTTGGTTCTATTTTGGGCTTTTTTGGTGTTATTATATATTGGGCTAAAATATTTAAAACCTTTGACTAAATTACAACTACAAGCCACATGCTTTCTGTTCCTTTTTTCATATTTTTTCTTTTCCATATTATGATTGAATTGTTATATTCTATTTGTCCCATTATTTATAATTAAAAAAAAAATAAAGTATACATAATTTTGATCTGGAGTATATTTGAAGATGATATTAAGTAATCTGTTAGTATTTGTGAAAGTAAAGTTTTGTTTTCGATATATAGAATGAAGTATTTATTACCTTTGTGAGAGTAGTATTAATCACATTCTACAGCTTTGTATCATCAACCGCAACAGACATTTATTAAATATTCGTGGCCGATGTGTTAATATTATGTAATTTTACATGATTATATGAATCACTATAATTATATTATTAGGTAATAAATATTTTTCTCATTCCACTAAAATTGACAAATTTTATTATTATAATACATTCAATTGAATATAAAATGTGTCATGCTTAGTAGGACGGGATATTGTTAAATTATACTATCTTGATTATTAATAAATTACAATTGAAAAAAAAATCTAAAAATTATTATTCATATACTCCTCAAGTAAAAGTTATATGTAAATTTTGATTACAAACAATGGTATGGCTTAGTAGTTAGTACTGCTAAATTACAAATCACCTCAAATGAAAAAAAAAATAAAGTGCAATAACTATTACAAAGTTAGAAAAATGTCACATTGCACTCTACATTTAATGAAATATGACACGTATTTGAAAAGAAGAAGAAAAAATCATAATAGAGCACTAAAAATCAAGCGCTTAATTATAATAAGCAAATAAAGCATGGCAATCATATATCCTTTATTTAAATAAAGCATAGACAATAATCGATGACATCTAGGAAACAGATCGATCAAATTCAATGATGATAATTTTTTAATGGGCTGAATGCATTATTTAATTGATTAAATTAGATGGTAAGCGTAAATTACTAAGAATGAATTCACATCACATCTCAAATATTTATCTTATATTAATTACTACGTCGATGATTTCAATTGGATATGATGAGTTGAAATTTATATAAAGGCCATAGACACCATTTTTCTTTCTCTTTTTGCTACTTTAATTTGTTGTTCCAATATAATGGCTTTGAGCATCACTCTGCGATCCTCCCATTTCTGCAACCCGTAAGCATCACTCGCTTATTTTCTGGTGAAATACAATTCTAATCAATTACTTTATCTTCTTTCTTTTTTTTATTTCCAGGTCATTAATTAATTGTTTCGTTTGTTAATTTGAAATAAGAATTATATGCCTTCCAAAAAAAAAATTTGGTAATGAGAAGTGATAGTTTCCTATTTAGTCAAAAAAAAAAAAAAATTCCACCTATTATTAGTGTGCAATACGTGTCTCGATTTTTCTGGTTTAGTAGCTCAAAATAGACATAATATTATATATGGAAGGTCAATTTACCATGAAAAAATGAAAAAAAAAAATCATTTGTAAGAAATAAGAAAGAGTTTAGATTTTTTATTTATTTAAAATTGATTGGATTTAAATAAATAATATTTGGAAAATGTGAAATCCTTTCAAAATTAAAATTAATCTCTAAAGAAGATTATAGTTATTAATTTATCAATATAAATGATTGAGATATTTTGTCCTTTTCCACCTAATAATTATTTTTTAAATAAACCAAAATTAATTATGTATTCTACACTTTTGGGTATTTTGGGGTCCATATTGGACTTTCTGTATATATGTTATAAATTATAAATACATTAATTTCTGTTTATCGTGATATATAGCATTAGGATCTTTTATTATCTAATGGTATGAGAAATTCTATTATATTAATAAGATTGTGACATATAATATAATTAATTATGTAAAATATATATAAAAGAAATTATGTATACCTTAAATTTTAAAGTCAAATTTTATATAAGTGTTATGTTATCATCTTATTGATGTAATAAGAAATGTTAAGTTGTTAGGTAATAGACTAGTGATATAGGACATGCAACTTAATTTTATTTTTGGTCATATTTAGATTTAGGATCTATAAAGCAAATCTTAGGAATTTCTTCTGCTTCATGCTATGCTATGGATGAATAGGCTATTGTAATTTTTGCAAACATTTGATTTATTGGGAAAATCCCATAATTTTTTTACCACTTTTAAGCTCTTAAAAAACTACTAAAAACTGTATTTTCATGGCAGAAAAACTCCATTATCATCAGAGAACGGGTTGAACATCACCACAACTCCACCACCTCATCTCACTAAAACTAATATAAAAGAACAAGAAAAGCATGTCCTAAAAAACCAACTTCTTTCAAGAAAATTCTTGTCAGAACATGCATCCATGTCACCCTTCCGGTGTGGTGCGGTGTCGTCCACGTCATCATCGTTGTTGGTTGCCGACTCCAGCCAGAGTGATCTAGAGGAGCACTCACGGTCTAACACATCTTTGACTAATGATGTGAAGTTTAACAGAGTAAACTGCCTTGTATGGATACTGCATGAATCATCCAGAAGCTTCTCTGTTTCGGTGAAGAGCCTTGGATTGGATAGGGCAGGGCCGCCGCTTTCGATGGCGTGGATTGGCGTCGACGTGCATGCATGGCACAAACACATTGCACATCAGGTTTTGTGTGAGGATATAGCATTGTAGGAGCTTTTAAAGTGGATTAGGGTTGCAAATTTGAAACTACTTTTACCCTTTCTTGCAGGTTGCAGTTTATGCATTGCTAATGGCAGTAACAGAAGTTGAGCTCTTTCTTTCTCACAATCGCAGCAACAATCCTTCTCCAGTTCTTAACATGTAAGCCAAAATGTGATCATATATTTCTTACAAATAATTAGGATCCAAAATAGTGTATATGGTGCAATTCCTGTGTACGAAAAGAACTGTGTTTTGATGTTTCGTTCTCATTGCTAATCAGCCTATCACCAAAGACGAACTTCCTAGGCGATGTTATAGAAACTCAGCTACATGCGAGGAATCCCAAACTAGTGCAGTGGTTTAGGACTGTGGAGCTTCCAGAAATTTCTGGATCTTTCATGACTTTGTTCAAGAAATGGACGATGGAGTACGCTGGGAGGTTAGTCGAAACAAAACAAAAAAAAACGCTCTTTCTGTTTATATAGTTTTCCCAGTTTCAGTCCTAAAGCACAGATCAAATGTAGTGGTGTTGCAGGAACAGTCATGGCCATGACCTGCTGTGCTGCTGTACGAAAGCTAGGCCCGGAGCGAATTTCTTGTTCTCTGTTCTCAAATTCAATTGAAGATGCATTATTCAAGCTCATGGATGCAACAAACAGTTTAGTATCCCTTGATAAACTGCACTTTTTAGCAAGTGAGGCAGGTTTTGAAGAGGACTTCCTCTCCTATTTTGGAAGTAAGGTTTTACCTCACAAGAATACCGAAGATGTTGAGTTCTGGATATGTCTGGTTCAAAGAAAACTCTGTACAGCTTTCCACAGAGAAAACGTTACCGACAACACGCGCGTTCTTAGCAACAAGGTTAGCACGTCCGTTTCAATGATGATTCCACTTTTTTTTGAAACATATGAATCATGGCCTTTTGTATTTTGACAGATTGAAGAAAGTAGTTTGGCTACTCTGGCGCTTTTCGCTTATCTTGGGAGAGAAACAAGATTGTTCTTATCAAGGCACGGGATTACGGTTCTTGACAAGCAAACAAGAGATTTTGTGAGGTACTTATTTGGTTGTATGTCTTGTTTTTGGCTTTGAATATTTTTCTTGAGCTCGGTTCGTGTTTTTTCTGTAGCTACTTAGAGTGCGGTATCCTATTTATATATCCGGAGTTCTCAACCCTATCAGAGTATCAGCTCTTGATGGAGGTGTGTAATTTGCATATACACTACTTCTTTTGCTTGAATAAAACTAATGACGTAGCATGAAATAATCGGATGGCTGAGAATCGGTTCTATAATCTTGATAGGTGATCATTGATGAAATCGGATGGCTAAACTTGTACGCAGCGTATAACAATCAACTGTGTCAGGAGAGAAGAAGATCAAAGCACCCTATAATTCAAGCAGAGAAGGAGATTATATTGCACTCAGTGTTTACTGTTTGCTATGACGTGATTCTAGGATACGCACATTGTAGCAACTCCAAGAATCAAACATTAGGTGCTGATCTACTAAATTTCTTGCTTAAAAGGTAGTGAAAATTATGATTTTATGCATTTTTTCATGCTGCTGCTGGTGCTGTGATTAGGCCTCTGCTTTTCTGATTTGTTTTCTCAATATTTGGTACTTAAACAGTCAAACCCTTCTGTCTACTTGTTTGGAAGACTACTGGGTGGCCTATGATGGAACAATGTGAGCTTTATCAACTTAATTTGGCTAGAAAAATCGTGTTATGTACGTATGTGAAGATACAATCTCTGTTCGTTTTCTGGCAGAGAAATGCAGAGGATTGTGGAGAAGAACGCGCTTGATTTAACGCCGTCTATGTGGATGAAAGGAGCGAATACCTCTTTAGCAGTGGATACGCGGTGTAAACTAGCTGAAATGAACAGAATTGAGAAACACGAGCAAGAAACTTCACATGATCAGGTAGGGCTAATGCATGAATGACCATATATTCTTTTCAAAAGTTCATCTTGTGATGAAACTATCTCATGTAAGATGATTAGTACATATTTCTTTGGTTTGATTTATACGAATAATGCGCATGAAACAAGAGAAGTTTGTTGAGCTGCAGGCTACTAGTCCATCTTCATTCCAAGATGAAGCCTTCCTAGAGATGGTGAATGCTTTCAAACCAAAGCGGTTCCCACGCAATTTCGTCAAAAAATACATGCGAGATCTCGTGGCTGCAAGCATCGTGAGTCGAATGAAGTGATCTGTATCCACTTTCTGTCTGAATTCAGACACTATGCATCATAGTTGTTGCTTACTATGCAATAATACAACGTTTAACTATGTTAGGATGTTTGGATGGGCACTCAGCTGCTCTTCGTGGATATCTCGTACACCATGAGGCTCGTGCAGAAAAAGCTACGCGGGTTTAAAGTGACGAAGAGGGAGAAGAAGAAGATTCACAGAACAACTTCAGACATGTTCACACTCATCCCAGTAGCAATACTAATGCTACTTCCAGTAAGCTGGTTCCCTGCATTTTGATCTTTGATGAGTTGATCAAAGAAAGATATTAAGCTGTCTTTGTATTCATATCTCTTCCATAATGATATTCATTTATACAACTTTAGTTCACGATCATGATCAAGAATCAAGATAATGGACATGCATTTTCTTTTATATCAGGTTTCTGCAGTAGGTCATGCAGCTATGTTTGCTGCAATCAAGAAATACGTGCCTAATCTGGTGAGTATATTTAATTTAGTTTTTCTTGTTACGCGGGATTCTTCTTCTTCTGATTTTTCGCCTCGTCTTTCGTTGGTAGATCCCTTCGCCCTACTCAGACGAACGACTTGATTTGGTGAAGCAGCTGAAGAGAATCAAGAAGATGAAAGTTAGACTGATTAGGATTGAAGAATCTCCCTCTAAAGATGTTAAGAATTAAGCCATTGTATAATGTATACGGCGAGAAGTTGATGTAACTATATTTTCTTTCTAACAGAAGGTTTACTGCAATTTGATCTGTGTATGTACAGTGAAGAATATGTATAGCATAGTACCTGATCTGTAAATATTGATATTAAAATAGGTTTTTTTGAAGGATGATTGCTGGCTAAGTTTGCATGATCCTTCAAACTTTGTTCCTAGTGAGTTTCAATATTTTGGTTTTGTTCATTATTTGACAAAAATAGTTAGGTTGAGTTGGACATTACCATAAGGTGCAATATGATCAGGAGAAGTGAAGGGTATTAGAATCATGTAGTAATCCTAACAAGGTGTAAGGATTATAAATATAACAAATTTAAGGTAATAGATTTGAAAAAACACAAGCTGGAATAGCTCAGATGGTTAGAGCGTGTGGCTGTTAACCACAAGGTCGAAGGTTCAAGCCCTTCTTCTAGCGTTTTTTTCTATTAGAACACTATTTTATTGCCACTTCCTAATCATGCTGTGTCGCAAAAAAGCTGCCACCTAGTCAACGTTTCCTCCACATATATTTTTATTAATTTTCTAAATACATAAATGATATATTTCGACAGCAAATCATTTATTATTTCTTTATCCAAAAATTCACTCTAGAGTCTAGTCACACTTAAACTGCATAATTTGTTGGGGGTAACTTTTTAAAATAAGTGGAGTTCAATTTGCACATGATTGCATATAGTCTATGGCATGTCATATTCCACGACTGGACCGGGGCATGAAAATCTAATTTACCACATGAGGAATCCAAGGTGAGAAACAAGTTGGACCCCGAACATATCATTCACAATTTGATCCTTTGATAATCATCACACCAAGAAATTGCATTTACAGCTGCAACACAACCCCACCAAATTTCTCCAAACGTTTAAAGAAAAAAAGGGAGATATTTTAGAAAGAGGAAAAGCAATTCCCCCTCTCTTTTCCCCTTTACTGCAGACCACAATATAAAAAGGAAATTACAGAAGAAAAAAAGCACCAAGGCCTCAAGAAATTTAATTAGAAGGTATCGGTGGAGAGTGGTGCATGGCCGTCGTGGTGGATGTAGAGGTTGGGGTAGACGAGGCCGGCCAGCCCGCCGCCGATGAGTGGGCCCACCCAGTAGATCCAGTGGCCGGAGAAGTCACCGCTGGCAACGGCGGGACCGAATGAGCGGGCTGGGTTCATTGATCCCCCTGAGAATGGGCCCGCAGCCAAGATGTTGGCACCCACAACGAAACCAATGGCGATGGGTGCAATTGTGCCCAATGAGCCCTTCTTGGGGTCCACTGCGGTAGCATAGACGGTGTAGACGAGGCCGAAGGTGATGATAATCTCCAGCACCACCCCTTGGATGGCTCCCACTCCGGCGCCCACAGCGTGGATTGGAATAGCCTACATTTTTCCAATTACGTTAATTAACCAGGAATATATATGTCATACATTACACTAAATAAGAGTTGACTTACCAAACCGCCGGTGACGAAAGAGAGCAAGAAAGCACCGACGACGGCACCCAAGAGCTGGGCAATCCAGTAGAAAAGTCCGGTGAGGATGGTGATTTGTCCGCCGACGGCGAGGCCGAAGGTGACCGCGGGGTTGACGTGGCCGCCGGAGATGTTGGCGGCGATGGAGACAGTCACAAAGAGAGCGAAGGCGTGGGCCACCGCCACAGCCACCAGCCCGGCAGGGTCCAGCGCGGCATTCGACGTCAAGCTGTCTGTTGAAATAGTCACAATTTTCACCACACTATCAGAAAATAAACTTCAATTTTGGAAAGAGAAAAAAAAAATTTGTGGCAAACATTAGTGCATGTGCATGCATGGCTAGGTTACGATTTTTATTTTTGGTGAAAAATTCACTCAAACACATGAGAAATTACAATAGAAATTTATGTTTTGGAAAAATGAATAATGTAACTATGTGGATGGATTTCCAAAAAAAAGTAGAAAATGCAGCTTCAAATTTTGAGTGAAATAATTAAGGTGGGGAATTACTGAAAGCGATAGCGGAGCCAACGCCGGCGAAGATGAAGAGCATGGTGGAGATGAACTCGGCGATGTACGCCTTTATGGAGGCGGCGCTAAACGAGTCATTAAAGCTGCCGAAAGCGATTCCTGGCATTTTCTTATTTTCAAAAGGAATTAATTGTTGTTGAAAAAAGAAAATGGAGAGGAAGCTAGAAGAGATGATATTGTGGGTTTGAGATGAGAGAAAGGGCACTTAGTAAGTGGCTATATATAAGGAAGAAGGCAACCTCATCGATCGCCCAGCTTTATCCAAATACTTTAATAATCAGCATCTGGGATTAGTATATACCTAGATGCCTCGTCACAACAGATAAATGAAGGGAGAAATTAATTATTTGTCCATCCTACGTGGAATGTTCTATCCTAATATTATTTTATTCATATTTATTTGTTCTTATTAATTATAATTTGGGAATTTTTAGCAACCTTCTACAACAAGTTGTACTTAATTCGCTTATTTCCTTTATTTTCATATTTGTTGTCTCTCAAATTCAAAGTATAGGACCTTCAACGGTTCAACCTTATAGATATCTGTATACATAATCCTTTGCTAGATCATCCCTGAAAGTACATGATTTGGTTTATCCTTTGGTAATAAAACTCAGATCAGTTCGGATAGTTTACTAAGCGGGATAAGTTGGGATGAATATAGATAGATAAAAAAATAATATATGTCAATCTAGTGTCTACTAATTATGATTAAATTCATAAAATATACTAAAACTAGTGATTAATATTTTAATTAGGTGTCATCTAAGTCAGGGTTATTAGTGTAATTCAATTCATTAATGATTAATTAAGTAATTAATTAAGGAGTAGGTGTAGCTAATCTAATGTTTAATTATGTACGATATAATAATAGACTGGATATTGGACAACCATAATCGAAGGATATATGCTCTTATATGATAACAGACTTAGATATTGGACTCGATGCAAGAACAAGTTAATTTAGTTGAAAGAAAATGAGCTTATAAATGCGTAATAATATATTTTATATAGTATATTTTATAGAGTATCATCAATATATATTCTTCCCCCTGAAGATATTGGATTTCCTATCATGTAGTAGTGTTATTATACATGATGCATCACGATATACGCTTATAATATTATTCAAAATCCTATATTGCATACTTTCAGTTATAAAATTTTAAGAATATAATATCAAATTATATTATATTTAGAAACTGAGAATGTAGTATGTAATGTTAAATTTACCTCTTATAGTGTGTTCTCTTATATGAAAAATTGGCGGAATACACGCACACACATATATATCTTTATTCATTCATTTTCTAATTAAATTTATTTGGCTTGGATAGTAAATTTTCCCACATCTATTATTTTCACTCTAGTTCATGATAATATTATTATCATTATCATGTGGCGTGTGTTGTGTGGGATATTTATTCCCACCTTTTCTTATCAATCCTTTTCCTATTCTTTAAAACAATAAAATCTTAAGAAGACAACTCACCCTTTATAGGTAATTACTAAATTACTGGGGATTTTACCTGCATGCACTTGGGATGATATTTGCAGGTCACTAGTTTTTCTTTAAAAATGAAAAAAGGGAAGGGTTGAAATAGAAAAAGAAGAAACTTGAGTTGGCAATAGCAATAAGTCCATGCATATATATCCAATAAAAACTCTTGTGGTGGGCTAGCTGTCAATAACATGCGGAATTGGAATTGTCTGGAAGTGTTCGATAAATAATTACTTAATTAATAATTTAATACTATGTAGTATATACGAATGTTGACATAAGCTGGCGTCACTATCTTCAATCCGGGCCACACATCGCACCGACCAAGTTTTTCAAATTAACTCTTGTATGTGGTATGTGGGTTGGTTCGATTTTTTTTATTTTGTCATCTATTTATAAAAAAATAGTAATAATTATATATCGTGGATAGCATTAAACTGGCGGTGATGATTGCTTAATTTGAGTTTAAAATAGGGATAGCCTGCTAATAGTGTTTGTTAGTGGAATCTTCATTTTATTAAAGGTTAGTGGCTGATGATGGAAAGTAGTCATTTTTTTTAAAGCTATAAAATGTGTTTTAGTTGAGAAATTGACTCATAAATTATAATATTGTATGTTTTATAGGATTATCCCTAAAAAATTAAACATGTATTTTTTGTGGACGTCTAAATAGGTTAAATAGGTAATAAGAGTATATTTTTTTTGAATGAATGAAGTATTTATAAAAATAAATTTTTGTTATGATATAATGAATAATTATAATTACTTTCTAGCTCCGTTTTTTTTAAAGTGTTCTATTTTAATTGATTTTTTATTTTATAATACGTGTACTATTTAAAAATCAAGACTAAAAATATAGTAACATTCTTCTCATTTTAGCTTTATTTAATATTTTTATGATAAGAAAATAAAGCGTATGAATACATTCATAAAAAGTGTGAACAAAATAAATTGATGAGATTATATATGTAACTGTAATAATTCATTGATATGTATTGTAATTAAACAAAATATGATACTTATAAAAAAAATGGAGGGAATATTTGAAAAAACTAAAATTTTTAAAACTATATCACATATTTGAATTTATTAATCCTAAAATCGATTAAAAATAATATTAAATGTTTAAAAATATTTATATATCCTATTTGGTGAGATGAACCTAATTAATACTAAATACAAAATTAAACTAAAGTATATAAAATTGAAATAAAAAAGAAAATTAAAATTAAAATTTAATTGTGAATTATAAAGTATGTGTTACAAAAGTGGCACACTGAATCTCATTTGGTCAATGACTATAATATCCGTCTAAATAATTGAAGACTTTTGCAAAGATCGCGCCTTTTGTTTCATTTTGTTACACAAGATCACTATTATTATTATGGTTATAACTGTAATTGAATCGTTGGTTCATGTTTGATTATTTTAGTATTACAACTAGGCTGTGGTTACTTTTTTACCGTTCATAATTGGAAGCATTCATGTAGTTTTGATTCTAAATCTTCACTTTCGATTATGAAACATTAAGTTCTTTTGGAACCGCATTAAAAATATGTGTTTTTTAAATAAATTTACAATTTAAAAATGTATTTTTATAAGTTATAAATAATGATTTTATACAATATAGAAATAAAATTGAAACAAAGATAAAAAAGAAAAAAAGTATACAAATATAATGTTGGGAAACTGCAGGTTTACATTGGAAGAATTGAATCTACCCCTAATTATATCTTGAAATCGAAACGATTATAATTTCCGAAACGGCTAGCTTTGATTTGATTAGAGTTCATTTTAACACCTTTATACATGAATATTAAAAAATGAATGTAAAAAAGTGAATTGTACAAAATCCGGTTGGGTATGTGGATCCCCTCAATAGTTGGGTCTTTTTTGGGTGTGTTCATTTGATTTCGAATATGTGGTTAGTCATGCACTCGTATTCTTCACTAAAAAATAATACTACTCCCTCTCGTTAAGTTGAGATATTTCTTTTGAGCATGATAATTAAGAAGTATATGTTTAAAATTGAAAAGTGTATAAAGTAATGATAGAAATATATATTATTTAAACTTGTGTGTGTGATAAAGTTTCCAAAAAATGAAACACCCTAACTTAATTGGGACGGTCCAAAATGGTATACGCCCCAATTTAGTTGGGACGGAGGGAGTAACAAATTGTATATCATATAATATGTACTCCCTTCGTACATGATAAGTGTATCATGAAGAAGCGGGTATGAATTTTAAGAAAAATTATGATAGTATATGATAATTTTGTAAATATTAAAATGTGATGTGATGTAATTTAATATGTTAAAAAATATGTAAGTTCATGTAATAAAGAGAAACAATACACTCTTTATAAACGAATTCATTTAGACAATAATAAAACGCTTATCGCAGACGGAACGAATATTAACAAAGAATACTACAGGCTAGTGGGGTGGGGTAGTTGTGACATGCCTAGGGATTATAAATTAATGTTTTCGTAATTCCCAATTCTGAAATGGATTAATAAAGATTAGCAGGTAGTACAGAGTATTACTATTATAATACATGTTTTGTTGTGGATTAATGTTAATCATAAGCAGACACATCATTTTAGGCAGAATTGTTAATTAGCTCCGCTTTATCATTCATGCTTACGATAATGACATGTTTGTACAAATGAAATAATTTCAAATCTTAATTTGTGTTTTTTTAAATATTGGGCGGTGGGCGGTGGAAAGATCAGTTTGATAGCGAGTGTGAAATAACTTGAAAGTTTACGCCAATCAAAAAAACCAAAATAAAATAAATGCAACCAATAATCAGTATTCACAATTGGACGTTTAAGTAATTAGACGTACGTATCAATATCGTTCCTCATATTTATATATGGGCGGTTTTTGAAATCTACGAATTGGGCAACTGCTTAGTCTAACACTATTCGCAGAAGCAGAAAAAATTATTAGTAGAGATTAAATTTTGATATATTAATTTAAAAAATAAATTTTATTATATTTTAAATTGATAGTAAAAAAAATTTACAAATATTTATAAAAATATTAATAAATTTACAATTTTATAAATATAAAATACGTTATTTCTAAACTCGAACCGAACTCGAGCCGAGCTCATACCTATACTTTTTAAATGAACCGAATTTAAATGTGACAGTATTTGATTCATTTCGGTTGAACTAAGATGTTATTTATGGTATGAAAATTACCAACCGCATAGGGATCCATAAATCCATTTTAATGTCTAATCGTGGCAATTATTATAATTACATGATTTAGATCGGCACTATTAAATTCACGATGCCTTGCCGCCAATGTCAAGATATATTTTATTTTTAAGCATTGTCACTTATCATTCATTTCATATTATGCATTGTACATATATATACTACTCACATGGTCATTACTTTAATAATGTGGGAAACCTTTCTCCTTCTTGTAATAAACAACACAATATATTAACTTTCATGAAAATTTGTACCGGCCAAATATTTGCAATAAGATAAGGAATAAAGGGAGCATATTACAATTAATTTTGTACATATATATATATATATATTATATTCATATTGAAAACATATATTCCCTGATGTGTGTGAATATATGAAGTCTTCCTATTCCTGTTAATTAGAACTTCAAAAATATATGAAAAAAATAAATAACAATACAAAGCAATACAAATATTTAAAATCCAGTCCCAGCGGTCTATCTCACAAGATTTTGCGGATTTTCCACGGAAAGAAACTCTCCGCATTTTAACTAAACTGATCCCATAATAACCAATAAATTCGCTGCCATTATTTTCAATTAATGTCCTAATGAAAACAGATAAGAAAATAAATTTTTTAAATAAAAAAAAACATGTAGGTAAGAAGACATAAATTTATTGCAAAACAATCCAATTGGTTGAAAGGTTGTTGCAATTACAATCAAGGTACATGTGTTTATTTGATTTGTGAATAAAAATGTATTTAATTATTTATATAATTTAATATCTTAGGTTTAGCTGGACGACCAATAATACTTGTCGAATAAATATTTTTTTCGAATTTTAATTGAATTGGCAACGTTTTGCATTATTTTTTCATGAAGATAAGTATATATAAAAATATACTATAGAGTAACAAGTTTGAAGCATGTGGTGTGTCTCTGGATCGAAAATGAAAAGTATTTATATAATTATCCAATCAGATTAATTAATTTGGAACAATGTCTAATTATTGAAACCCGTCTATCACTATCAGCCAACCTAGTCATGCACGAGAGAATAATTATACTATTATAGGAGAAAATTGATATTGAATAGGCCTTCAAGCTGTCAACTATTATATTACTATATTAATATAGTTGCCCAAGTTCATTTAATGTCTTCTCAATAATTGGAAAATAAAATAAATGAATTGTTGCGAGTTCGTATGTATATGTATCTCAGCTCTATCATATAATAATCTCTTTCTAATTCAGAAAATAGTGTGTAAAACGGGATACGAGAGCTGGAACTTGGACTTGCATATAATTAATTATTTTGAGTCAAGTTATATATATTCAAAAATTCACGTGCTGAGTTTTAATCATTCTCAAATAATACATGTTTTAATTCGGATGGGATTATACTAGGGGTGATAATCGGGACAGAGTATCCGTCTTAAAGTCTCAATTGGTTCCGATTTCGTTTTGAATTTCGGGATTTTCAAGTTCCGAAATTATCTTGGTGTCATCTCGAATACAAATTTTTTTAATAGTATCGAATGTCATGAATGAGATCAAAAATTTCCAAATTTACATTCATGAAAAATTAATTTAATTTTATAATATACTTTTTAAATTTAAGTTTAAATTTAAATTATTTTTAAAATTGAAAATCTCGAATTCCAAATCTTGAAAATTCGATCCCAATTCTAAAAGGTTTAAGTACTTGGATCCAGACGAAAAATCTCCTAATTAAGTCTTAATATCAAATTCTCATTTCTAAAATTATATGAATGGAAAATATTGCATCCATTCAATATATTTTAATTGATTTATATATATATGTATGTGTTTTGAATTATATAAAAAAAACACTTTTTCTTTTGTGAAAAATGATAAAACATCTCGTCTAGTCATTCTAATAAATCAATGATTGTGATACTTTATACAAATAAACTTCTATTAAAAAAAATTATTTCTTACAATCATAAAATAATGAAAAACATTATTAGTCAAAATAAATTGATGATCTAAATTCATTCTTATTTCTCATAGATATTTTTTTCCTCAAACTTGGTGAACTTGGTGAGCGCGGCAATTTTGTGTTTAGAAATAATTTTTTATTTTAGTATTTCTTTTGTCCTCTAAAAATTTACACATTTTTTTACATTTTTTTAAAGATATGTGCTTTTCATTTCTGTAAACTATAATAATTTTATTAGTTACCGTACAATTAATCACATTTTATTTTTCATAAAATTATACATAAAATGTGAGAGGGTTATCTCCACCAACTATTTATTTGATAATTATTTTTATCCACACAATATATTCCATTAGATTTTTAAAATTTATATACCCATTTTGATTTTCGAAGTTGCATTGCCTTTATTATTATTTTTTTTAAAAAGAAGTAAATATATTGAATTATTATAAGAAATGACAACAACCAAATTATCCAGCCATATACATCCAAACAAAACAACCAACCTCACGAAACGAAAACAAATAATAGGTAGGGGTTTGCACACTACGACCTAAAACATTATCCAAAATTGCAATAGTTAACCTTCTTACTAATAACCCAACTCCATACCACATATTTAACATCTTCTATCAATCTTTCAAAACTTCATAGTCCATTATTAAAAACAATCTTATTTATATATTTTCAAATCACTCAAACAACACATTCTCAAATAGCAGTCAAATCCAGTTTAAATTTCTTATCTTTTCTCAACGAGCAGAATTGGAGGAAGTTGGCCGAGACTACATTAGGTAATGTGGCTTGTATACCGAATCACTTCAAACAACGACTCCACAATATACACAATCTACAACACTCAATGAACAGGTGATTGGTAGTGTCTTCAGCACCATTAACCTACTTAATTGACCAAAAGAAATATAAGTTCAAACTAATTAGGCTGCAAGGCCTCTTCCACTCTGCACGTGCATAGCGCACGCGCGCACACACTTAAATATGGGTCTTTATAATTCTTTTTAGGCCCATAGGATTTTTATGTTTTTATAATTTATCCAACTTTTTCGAGCCCACTTCAATAATTACGAGATTATGTATTGTTAGTAACTAATTGCTGCTACATTTTCATTTATTCACAGGCTTAGGGATTAGCTAAATCTATCTATATATATATATATACAAAACCATTTTGCCACTTTTTTTCCCATTTTACCCTTCCTCTTTTATTTTATTTAGATTAGTGTTTTTTAACTATTCATTTTTATTTTTTCTCATATAATCAATAATTAGTTTTATTTAATTTCATAATAAAATTATATTTATTATTTTATAAATTTATATATTTTATGAAATAAAATTTTTTGCTCTTTTTATTATATTTACATTATTATCTTTTGACTTCATATTTTTATTTTCTCTTTTATTAATATTACCAGTAATGAATTTTTTTAATTTTATTATAAAATCATATTTCTGATTTTTTGAATTTACATATTTTATGAAATTATATATAATTAATATTTTTATTATATTTACCTTATTGTCTTTTCACTTCTCATTTTTATTTTTCTTAAGTTATGACATTACAAATGAATAAAATGTGGATACAAATATAGTTATATCTATATTTTTTAATTTTTCGTTTATTCAAATTATCAATAATTAATTTTTTTAAATTCCATTTAAAGTTTTATTTATTATTTTATAATTAATGAAAAATATGTATATTTTTAGTTTATTTATTTTATTGTCTTTATATTTTTTCATTTTATTTTATCTTAAACTATGACACAAGAAATGAATAAAAAATATTCAAATATAGTTATATTTATTATTTTTTAAGTTTTTTTTCATATCATCAATAATTAATTTTCTTTAATTTCATTTATAAAATTATATTCATTATTTTGATTATAAATATATAATTTATTATCATTAAATATAAGTTAGTATTATATATAGTTAATTATAAATAATACAAATTAATAAATTCATTAAATAGATAATAATTAGGTAGTGGGGAGTGGGGAAATGAATAGTCTCAATAAATCATTAAATAAACCGTTATAAACTTAATAAAATATAAATAAGAAATATATTTCACATATGTGCAAAAAAAAACTAATTAAATATTTTGAAGTCGAATTGCAACTTATAAAAAAATTAGAAAATACACACCCTAAATTAATTAGGTAATCTTCAAATCGAATAATATGTAATAAGCAATTTTTTATGTTTTTGTTACATTAAAAAGAGAAACTAATACTCATTTCGTTTTTTAAAAAGATACATCTTTTGCAAATTTATTACCTTCCACATAAACATCCACTTTCTATTTTTGGATATAGTTTAACGTTTAATAACATTTTTTGTGGGTCTCAATCTCCATTATCATTCAAATCAATTATATTTTAACATTTAATAACACATTTTTGTGGGTCCTAACACACTACCATTTAAATTAACTATATTTTAATACTTAATAACATTTTTTTGTGAGTCTCGGTTTTAATACCACTCAATTCAACTACATTTTGTTAAAATTTGTATCGCATCATTCAAATGGTATATGTTTTTATAAAACGGATGAAATATATAATAACCTATTTATAATCTTTAAAAATATAATATGTAGGCTTAATACTTATCATATATAATAAGATTACTTTTATTTGGATTGTTTGATTTTAGTAAACATTATTAAAATTATCTATATTTTAAAATGATGAAATTATATACTACAAAAAATAATTTCCCGTGCAACTGCACAGGTAAAAATACTAGTTTAATATACAGCACAAGCAACTAGCAAGTCGATAGAATAAATGGATTTCCTCCTTTATTGCTATATTAATTGTAACAATAATTAAGTTCACCATTAAATTTATTAATGGATTATAATTTTTTACATATTTTATTTCGCCTAAGATGATGGAATACGTAGATATATAATAGGCATAATTAATATAGACGATGGTAGGATATCTATCTTCAAAAGAAGGGTATGCATGATATCCAATTATACTGTACTAAAACGAAAAATATAACTATTCATAAGAAAATTAATTTAAAGTCCATGCTAAATTCATAATTTGAATATGATAAAAATATACGTAGGTTCGTTCTAGTTGGTAATGAACTTCAAGTTTTCAACTACCTAAGCTTGTAACGTGTAAGAGATCAGATTTGGAGAATAAATGCACCGCAAATAGAAATAGAGCATACATCGTCTGTAATTTATTGGGAAAAAATGTTACATTATGCAGAGCAAATTTTCCTAATTGAAAATTGCCCCATCTCCATAGTAAACAAGACTTGGATATCAATTGTGACAGTACTCTTGGAACTCCTTGGACCTAGCTATTATTTACAATTTTATTACTAAAGATACAAAATTAAGACTTGTGTGCTTAATTTGAGAGTAATTGTTGCTATGTCTTTAATCTCCAACTCCACAGTCGGGGTCTCGCTGCCAGGTCAGCGAGTCGGGGTCAAGGGGGTATGCGCCCCTTTTTCTGGGGTGTGGTGAGAAGCGTCCACGGCCCAGACAGTATAAAGTATTGGGACTTAAGTTCAATTTAGTGTATTCGATTAGTACTATATGTATGATCTTTGAAATATATAATTTGTAATTTTAACCGTTTAATAAAATATGTTATCATCTTTGTCCGTGTGGATGTAACTAATTGGTGAACCATGTAAATCTGTCATTTTACATTTTTATTTCTTATTTTCTCGATTAATCTTATTTTGTTACAAAAGTAATATATGTATGCAAATTGAAAAATAAACATTCACATAACGAGTACCAGCCATGTAATAAACTAATAATGTTGAAATATAATGCTCACAAAAGTACCTGAAGAAAACAATATGCAAACTTAAATTGCAACAAAAATAAAGAATTAATTTTATGTTTAAAAATACTGAAAAAACTTTGGAATACAGTCTTCCTTTTCAGGGGTACAGAAGAGAAGAGAAGAGAAGAGCTGAATTGGTAGATACATTCATTTAACTCAATGTTTCTATGTAAAAATCAGCCAATAAATTGTTGCCTACTTTTATCAGTAGTCACCAACCTTATTTAAATACTAGTACTAGTAATAAATTCCATAACCAAAACTCCACCACAACATTTAATTTTTGCTTACAAAATTAATTTCGATTTTCAAATGCCAATCTTAAAATCCTAACAAATCCTTACAAATTAATTGTGATATTGTAATATCATCACATCTAGTGTACGTATGGAATAATTCCAACACAATATTATTATTATAGGGGTGTTTATTGGCCCTAATACTTGAAGTTCGGATTTTTAGGTTCAGGTGATTCACGATAAGATATATTCAAAATCTATATATTTTTTTTAATTATTATAATTTATTTAACAAATGATTAAGAAAAATGATGTTAGCAGTCTAGTTGAGTTTGACAATAAATTTAGTAGAACGATGAAACCCATTGGGATATTTTCAAATATAGGTGAAGTTCTAATTCGAGTTGGAGTTATAGTGGATAAAATATACTATCCGTTCTGCTAATTATATTCTATTTTGATTAAAACTGCTAATTATATTCTATTTTGATTAAAACTATGACAGTTTTTTTTATCAAAACAGAATATAAAAAGTAGTACATATGAAGTATAATTTTCATGATTGAGTACCATATTCAAAGATAAGTCCTAAAGTTATTTAGTACTTACAATCTAGTCAAAGATTAAATAAAAAAGTTTTTCAAATCAGTTGTACGTACTTCTAGCAATTCGATGAAAATAAGTAAGAGAGTTAAGATAACAAATTTATCTAACTTGCTATATCTTAAACACCAAACTAATCCTTATGAAATATGATTATGAAACGATGGATTAAGTTCATGAGCTTTGAATGTATTGAGATGTATTCACTAATTAAGTAAACTCTAATTTTAGAGTATGTTTGTTTGGTATCTAAGTTACAATACTCATCCTAGAATAATGATGTGCCGACTTGAGTTCGACGAACACAATTCAATTACATTATCGATTGTATGTAATTGGCGGATTATATACACTAGAGAACCTCTCCGACCATTTATATATATGTTTTATTCTTATTAAATCGTTCAATTGTTGCAATTCTTTTTAGGTACATATCAGGCGAGCTGAATTGTACTATAAAACTGTGTATTTTCAAAATTTGAAAGTTGAAACTCGTAATTTATTCTTCTAGCTTCGGCAATGATCGTAGACATGTAGGCCTATAACAAAAAGTTCATAATCTAACCTACTAAAATAATGATAAAACAACTGTATGCGTGTGTATGCAGAAGACTTTAATATCAAAAATCAAAGATTTTAAATTTGAGTACTTCATATCACAAGTTCTTTAATTATATAGTATTATTTTATTAAAAAGAAAAAAGAAACTTCTTTTGTACATTGAAAAGGAAAGTTGAAGTTGTAAAAATCCCTCAAAACTCGAAAACAAACTGCATGCTTCTTACTTTGTCTTCCATCATTCCTTCAACCCATCACCACCATCTCCTATGGAGCTCTGCTCCGATAACAACGCATGGCAATTCGTCGACGAAGAGAGGAAAAGCATAAATCTCCCACGAAGATTCTCCTTTGGCAACAATGCAGACTGCCCAGATTCCCACCTCTCCTCCGCCAGAACCTCCTGCGCCTCCGCCGCATCTCTCCCTCTTTGGAAAATGAGTCCAGAAACCCCATGGACGAGGTCTCCCATGCCCTCCTCCCCCTCCCCGTCGCCTCCGCTCCTCTACCACTGCGTGTCGTCGCTCCACCGCAGCGAGGGCAGCATCTTCTCCATCACAGTCACCAAAGACTTCATCTTCACCGGCTCCTCAAGTTGCAGAATTCACGCTTGGAAGCAGCCCGATTGCACGGAAACTGTTTGTTTGAAGTCCTCAACCGGCCAAATCCGCGCTATCCTCGCTTGCGGAAACCTCCTTATCACCACTCACGGCGACTGCAGAATCCGCCTCTGGGATCTCTCCCTCATGCACCATTTCCGCCCCAAAAAAATCACCACCATGCCAAGGAGGAGGTCTCTGTTTTCCTACTCAAAGAAAAAGGTGCAGCACAAAGATTCCATCTCTTGCTTAGCTTACAACAATTTCGAGAAGCTTCTCTACACCGGCTCTTGGGATCACACGGTCAAGGTATGGAACATCTCGGAGAGGCGATGCGTCGACTCCTTCGTAGCTCACGAGGGCCACGTCAATGCCATCGTGATCAACCAAGAAGATGGATGCGTCTTCACTTGCTCTTCAGATGGAACAGTCAAGATTTGGAGGAGAGTTTCAAGAGAAACCTCACATATTCTCACAATGACTCTCAAATTCCAACCCTCACCGGTGAACGCGCTTGCTCTAAGCCTCACTACAAGCGATTGCTTCCTCTACTCGGGATCTTCGGATGGTTTGATAAACTTCTGGGAGAAGGAGAGGATTTCTGGGCGTTACAATCACGCTGGGTTCTTGCAAGGCCACCACTTCTCAGTACTGTGTTTAGTCACAATCGAGGAGTTGATCCTCAGCGGTTCCGAGGATGCAACTATAAGGATATGGAAGAGGGAAGAGGGGAACTCTTTCCATTCGTGCGTAGCCGTGATCGATGGCCATCACGGGCCAGTGAAATGCTTGGCTGCAACCATGGAGAGTGATGAGATTGTCAAGGGATTGCTTGTTTACAGCGCGAGTTTGGATCAAACTATGAAGGTGTGGAGGGTTAAGGTTTATCCTTCGGAGAAAGTGAGTGGATCGGGGAAGGAAGAAGGCGAGAGGGACTGCAAAATGAGCCCGGTTCTGTCGCCTTCGTGGGTGGAGAGGAAGATCCAAAGCAGTGATTACTAGAAATTAAGGGAGGTGCTTAATTGCAGAGTTAGAACAAGAACATAATTACTAAATGTTATGGTTAAGAATGTTGCTGTATTACTGTGTTAGTCCTTTCCTGGTTAAGACAGTAAGATTGAGGGCCAGTTTATTATCCAATTATGGTCTCAAGTTATCTGTGTCTTATACAGAATTGGACTCCATTGTAGTAGGAGTACAGAAATTAGCTCAGTGAGGACCTTTCCTGATTCAGATATTTTTTATTTTTCTCCTCAGATCGAGTGACTAATCTTGTAATTTTAGTTATGCCACAATAAATCAGGTAGTTTGTTATGGAATTTATTTGAAAGGAAAATAAGTAAAATTAGTTATTTTAATATAATGAGTTATAATTTTAATTATTTAAAATATCATAAGAAAATAATAATTATTTTGTATTTATGTTTTCTTAAAATTTACGTGGTAGCTATAAACTAATGATATTATTATATAAATATAGATATAGATTGAGGGGTCAAAATAACATTTCTTAAATAATGGTGCCATTTTGCTGATTTTATAATTTATATGAGGGTGTTTATAAAATGGGTGGAAAATTAAAATACCCATTTTGACAAATTCAATGTAGAAAATACCCAATTTCTCAAAGCACATGTAGAAAATAACCATTTTTGTCTCAAAATTCGAACCCACCTGAAAAAGTGAAAAATTCTCTGAAAAAGTTTAAAGTTAGGTATAGAAAGTGATAGTTTTAATTAAATTAATACTATATTTTTTTTAAAATTTTGGTCAATAGACCGGTCCCCCCCTCCCTCATTGTATTATTTTTGTACCACTCATCCCCCCCTCCATAGACCGCCGCTGCCCTCCTTCGTTGGACCTCTCGCCTCGCCACCACTCTCCGCCGCCGCTGCCCTCCTTCTTCAAGGCTCGAAGTGTTGCTGGAGATTGTCGGGGATTGCCTCTTGGACCGCTGCCGTCGTTGGAGAAGATCGTTGGACCGCCGGAGCTGTAGGAGACGCCTGAACCATGGGAGACAGTCAAGAAGATATCCCACAGCACATTCAGATTCAAAATCATGCCCTTAATCCATTTATGCGTGGACCGCTGGTCTTTCATGGATGGACCGCCCGTGCCTAGGGCGAGCGGTCCATCCATGTATTTTGATAAATTACCAGCAGTCCACATGTATTATGCATGTATGTATTTTTCTTACATTTTTGGTGCTATGAAACATAATTTTACGTGCATGTTTGTTGATGTTTGGTAATTTAAGTTTATATTATGATTTGTTGAATTGAATTGTTCTAATTATGCATGTTTAGGACTTGAATATATGATATTTGGCTTTAGAAAAATATGTAGATTGCACGTATGTATGGACCGCTGGTAATATGTGTGTGGACCGCTCGGGCCTGATGGACCCACCCAGCGGTCCATCAGGGTTTTACCAGCGGTCCATGATGTTTTCCCGTGATATAATTATTGTTGTTTGATTTATGTGAAAATTAGGTACAATATGCGTCTGATTTGGTGATTTACGTAATTAATTGTGAGAATTATTATTGTTTTAATTAAATTATTAGAATTTTGATTAATATGATCTAATTTTAATGTAATTTGATGTTATATGAACTGATTGAAATTATATTTATTGACTGAATGTTGAAGGAGTCGGCCCAGCCTTGGTATCGCAGACCTAACTCGATTAATCGAAAGTGTAAAGCCAATACATACTATAAGATAGGTATTATTGAAGAAATTAGGTATAGACTCTTGCAAATAGGTGGGTACGAACTTGTCCAAAAATTCCAACGTGGGCCATTTGATCATTTTTTTAGTTGGAGTCCGGGTAACCTATCATGTCCAGCTTTGCACAGTATAGTGTGTAGGGCAATCCACACTAGGGGTGAGATTTGGTTTCACATTTGCGGGGACGATGTCAAGTACACGTTGGAGGATCATGCCTTGATCACTGGATTGAGATTTGGTCATTCAAATTTCAACACTACTTACCCGCACGATCCAACTAGATCGTCTTTTTTTATCTCCGCCTGCAATGGCATTCAAATGAACGGTGCTGATCTCCTAATCCGTTTTTTAAATTCCCGAAACAACATTGATGATGATGATGGAGAGATCCATCTCCGCATTGCCCTTGTCCTCATAGCCTACTTCTTTGTATTTGGCCATGATTCACAAAAAATCATATTCTCGTGGCTCTGGTCGTTGGTTGAGGACCTAGACACCTTCTATAATTTTCCTTGGGGTGCTTACTTTTATAAAATTCTTAGGAATTATATTAGGAAAATTCCTGACAATCCAAAATATCATTTCTATGGCCCGGCTTGGGCACTTATGGTGTGGGGGCTAGAGGTCATCCCGGGATTTGAAGCGTTTGCTGGTAGGCAACGGGACATCCCTTCAGCATATCCCCGGTGTTTGAGATGGAACTTCCGGAAGAATCTCAATGGGACAGTGGAGCAGCTGTATGAGTGTTTTGACACTGAGGTAAGTTTTATGTTCATTTATAATCCTTATTTAATTATTTGTTAAGTTTATGATAAAATTGTATTAATATTTATCTTAAATTTGTAGGGTTACAATATTTCGAATCTGGTGCCTGACGAGGAGGAGAGACGTCCATATTACCTCTCCACAGAGTGTGAGAATCCCCTGGATGTGGAGTACACGCCACTGAGCAATCCAATTACTCGGGGGGGGGGGGGGGGGCATGACAGCCGAGCAGCGTGCGCCGAGGCAGAGAGTGCCACCTGTCATAGTTCAGCCTATTAGCAGTCGGCGGGCTACGAGGAACATGGAGCCCGCACATATAGATGAGTCAGAGCATGACAAGTCATCTTATCACGGCGCTCATCCCGAGACAGAGCGTCCTCCACTCGAGCCAGAGCATCCTCCACAGGAGATAGAGCGTCATCGGCGACGTAGGAGGGATATGGGAAAGCGTGCTAGGGTACCGATGCCTGAGTCCTCCTCCAGCAGCAGCGGTGGCAGGACAGAGCGTGTCATGACTGCTTTTGAGGCACGCATGATAGAGAGGCAGCAGCAGGCGGAGGCACGTTTGCTAGAGAGGCATGCGCAGGCTGAGGCACGTATGCTGGAGAGGTATGAGCAGATGAAGGCGCATATCACTGAGACTCACGATAATCTGAAGAATACCATCAAGAAATGGATGGGAGAGCTATTAGGAGCCATCCGTTGTGGCCCGAGCCGACATAGTCAGCCGATCATTCATACCCGTGGGCAGGCCCCCCC
>JAPKLX010000001.1:8140699-8209342 GCA_026898415.1 Leonotis leonurus
GTGGGCGGTCCATGGTACTTTTACCAGCGGTCCATCCATAAACATGCTTTTAATGGTATATAGAAGACAATTACCTGATTTATATTTTCAATATCAGCCTTTTGAACTCAGATACGAGGCAATTATATAGATAGAGAGGTTTGAATACTATTCAGCTTTCATATACAAAGTGAAAACGTATATAATATAAAGTTTCTAAGTTTTAAATGTATAATATAGGAAGTCTCACCAACAATTCTATAGTTAAAACGTGATATGTTATCATTTATTCAATCACGTTTTAAGGTATAGATATGATATAGGAAGAAAGAATAAAACGTGATTCAATAAATAATTCTTCCTATATTATTTTTCACCCTAGATATAATATAGGAATAATTATTTATCCAATTATTGTACCCAATAAAGTGTGTAAGAATGTGTAAGAGGATGTTGAATTCTATGTACTTTTATATGTTTTAAAATTGAAATGGATATTTTTAACATGTAAGTTGATGTTTTGAGTATTTTTGACATTTACTTTTTCAAAATGGGTATTTTCCCGTATTAACACTTATAAAATTACCAAATATTGAGAGGTCAAAATAATATTTCTGAAAAACCTTAAATCGATCTGTCCATTTTTTGTCAGAGTGATCGGAGCTCATCACTTTCCCCACACAGCAGCGCACGCAATGAGCGTGAAAATGCCGACAGCGCACAATCTGCTCGAAGGAACGGTTTCAACTAGGCGTCCGCCTCATGCCGCCGAGAACGGCGGTGGTGGTGGAGGAGCTGCCGACGAATCCAAAACCCGCAAACACATGCCCATCGCAATCCGGGTCACAAATTATTTGACCCGAACCGGTTACTTGTGGCCCGTATTGGTAACGGCGGTTGTAACAGTTATCATTTGCTCCCTTGTATTCCGGTCTAGCGATTTGGGGCCCGCGTACTCCTCCGGCATGACGAAGCTGTTCTTCCCGATTGATGCGGTCGATTCGGATTTCGGAGCGCTCGGTGTTCCTTGGTGTAAGTTTTCGTATTTATTGATCATTTGGGGCAAGGGGCACAATGACATTAAATTGTAATTTTTTGTTGAAATTGGTCGGTTAGCACTAGTTCGTTGATTTGATTTTTATTCGTTAGTGGTTGTAATTGTGAATTTCAGTTTTGTTTTTGGTTGTTATCGTTGGTTTTATGATTGTTTGGGGAATGGTTTTGAGATCTGAGGCTTAGCTTAGCTGAAATTGCTCCTTGTTAGAGATGACATTCCGTGTTTAACTGAGATTTGAGATATTGGGAGTGAAATTGGAGTAATCTGATGTTTGAATTTTGATAAAAATCTGAAATTTGATTCATTTTTCATTACTCGTAATTTTTTGTTGATATTTGTATTAGGATTATCCACAAGTGGTTCGATAAAGTCCGCTGCTTTCCTTTGTAGCTGTATATATTTTGCTTTTGCTGTAAATTGCTTTGGCATAGGCTGTTAAGCAGTATTACAATTGAATTTCTATGTTTCTTCAATGATGTTTTTCATTTGGTAATCAGGATGTGAAGTATTACTCTTTTTGTGTGAATCATTTGAAGGTGACTTGGATGTATATGAGGAATGCTAAAAAAATTAATCCTTTCTTGATCTTATCATTCTCAAATATGATGACTCTTGACTGTGTTTTCATGTTTACAGTATTGTCTCTTAGATTTGCTAATCTCGTGTGATGTTTTATTAAGGTGTATATGCATATAATTTTTATACTTGTCAAAAGGCAGATCAAAACATGGAAAAACTGTGGAGTGGACACCAAAGGATTTGCTCCGAGGTCTTGAGGAATTTGTGCCAATTTATGAGAACCGACCCATTAAGAACAACATGTACGGCATGGGGTTTGACCACAGTTTCGGACTGTGGTTTATCACAAGATGGCTAAAACCCGATTTGATGATTGAGAGTGGTGCCTTTAAGGGGCATTCAACTTGGGTTCTGAGGCAAGCTATACCCGATACACGTATTTTGTCAATCACACCTCGTCATCCGGAGAAGTACCTCTTGAAGGGGCCAGCTTATGTTGATGGAAACTGCACATACTTTGCTGGGAAAGACTTTGTCGATTTCGGAAGTGTGGACTGGGAAACAGTGTTGCGGAAGCATGGGATTGAAGATCCTACCAAGGTTCTTGTGTTCTTTGATGACCATCAAAATGAACTTAAGAGGTAAAGTATATCATGTTACTTGCAAACTAGTCAGCTTAAAGTACATTCACAGTTTTAAAGTCAGATACTTAATATCCAAGAATCCTACATCTTGTTTCAATTAATTACTCTCTTTTTTCTTTTCTTTTTTACTTTTCAATTACTAGACTAAAGCAAGCAGTGAAAGCTGGCTTCAAACATCTAATCTTTGAGGACAATTATGATACTGGAACTGGTGACCATTATTCCTTGAGGCAAATATGTGATCAACCTTATATTAGAGGTATTTGTTTTACTTTATGAATTTCTTGGTGGTATTATCATCATATTCTATATCATAAATATTTTCGTGTTATTTATCTCTAGAATAAGTGGTGTATATTATCAATTGGACTTTCAATATTCGTCTTTTCTGGCATTCACTTTCGTTGGCTACTTAGATAAAACTAATATAGGCTAATCCACCACATATTTTGAAGGATAGAATCTGATCGTTAATCCATCAAATAACTATCAACTAGAGTAAATGCCCACATAAAGTTTGAGGTCATTGTTTTCATGCAGGTGGTGGACATAGCTGCTTCAGAGATAGTGATGAGGCCAGGATAAGGTATAGAAGGAGGAAATTCTGGGAGAAAGCAGTTGATACAGACGAACTATGTGGCCCTGGAGAAGCATGGTGGGGAGTTAGAGGCTACATGCGCGATGATTTCAACCACAGCAACAAGGCAATTACCTACAACGAGCATTTCCAGAACAGCAGATTTGTGGAGTCCGTGTTAGATGTTTACTGGGAGGTACCCCCAGTTGCCGGCCCTTCACTTACTCATCAAACAAGATACGAACCAGCACGGGCGCCTAGCCCTATTGTCAAAGATGGTCGTTTTAACTTATTTAAAAAGCTTGGATTATCACAACTCGAGACTTCAGTGTTCAACGGGTACACTCAGATGGTGTATGTTCAGGTGTCTGAACTTGAATAATAATCCTTTTGGATATGGGAAAGTACTGGTAGTTACACAATTTCTCCTACAATGCTTACTTTTGTTGTTTGTAGCAGATCAGTTTTCAGGTTATGAATATCTTCCACAATCGTTTTCTCTCGGTCTCAGACTATATATCTGAATATGTGGAGTTATTTCTTAACTTGTCGACACGAGTTGCAGTTCTATGTATTCGTATATCTCTTGTCAATTGTGTATTTGTTGAAAAAAGTGGGGTTGAGGTGTAAGATAGTAATCGAAAACGGCTATATTTTAGTAGTTTTCTATATTAGGTGTCATTTTTTATGATCTATTTATACCTATTAGCACATAATTAATTGTTGATATATGATTTCATGAATTTCGTTTTTGTATTAATTATAGAGAGAAACATTTCAACGACATCTGTATGAATTGATTCTTACATTTACCAAATGGAATAAAAAGATTAAATTATTATCTCTCTCTATATAATTTACGGGCCCAAAGCCCGTGCAAGCTGACGTAGGGCCGGAGAGCTATGGCATTTGGGTTTGCACTCACTTTCAATAGTAAAACAATACTCCCTCCATTCCTTAAAAACACGCATTATTTGTTCCGGCGCAGGTTTTAATAAATGTAGTTGACTTGAGTGATAAAAGTATTATTAATTATTAAAATATACTCCCTCCGTTATACTAAACATGATACCTTTTTTCCGTCATGGTTATTAAAAAAGAGTGTATAAAATAGTGTAAGTGTAATAAAATTAGTAGGTCCACACCTTTTAGAAGGGATAACTTTTACTATTTTTGGAATGTGTCAAGCTTAGTGGACATCTCAATAAGGAAAGTGTGTCATTGGATGGAGTAATTAATTTGAATGGTAGAGGAGATTGAGACCTACAAAAAGATGTTATTGAATATAAAATATAGTTGATTTGAATAGTAATGGAGATTGAGCCCAAAAAAATTTGTAATAAATAACAAAAAGTAAAAAGTGCATATTTTCAAAGAAACGGACGAGAATTGCAAAAAGTGCATCTTTTTAAGGAAAGGAGGGAGGGAGTAATATATACAACACCAACATTCTGCAAATAGGCCACACTTTTCGTGGCACTTGCAAATATCGGGACTTACTTGTTTAACACCTTCATCACCTGCACAACACAATCATTGTAAATAAATCACAAATTATACACAGGGAGGTTATAACATATATTATGCAAACATTTAACATCATAAATTAACATTGTATAAAATGTTTTTAGGATATGAAAAAGTTTTCAAAATCTATTTATATATTTACAGCAAAACCTGCAAACATATAACATGTGCACAGAAAGAAAACAAGCACATAAAAATAGCTCAAGTTGTTAAAATGAAATTTAATTCCTAAATTAGTGGCAACAAGTCGAAGAGAATAACGTTTATATCAATAAAAACAAGAGTCTGTATATATATATAACCCAACAAATTTCCAAGAGTAAATGTAGTCATCATATTCTTACAACTGATATATTTTTAAAGTACTTGTTGGAATGCACTTACAGTTGTGAGGAACATAAAAGGTGACGATCAACAAAATCAAACACGCCAATTTGTACGAAGCCATTTAATAAAATCCAGATTATCTTTGGAAACAGAGTCTGCAGTTTTTATAGGGACAAATTTTACTAGTTTCTGCAAATATCTTTGCTCTTTTGAATAAAATAAAATAATTGTTGAGATACTTTCGAAGAGGATATGATGGCGAGTAACTATTGAGATATTGTTACTAAAATGGGACCACTTTTCCTAATTGCATAATATAATGCAATCAATTTTATTCGTGTTTGCAAATTGCAATTCATCCAATTAATCAGCCTTTTCATTTTAAATCATATTAGTATATTACACAACTAAGCAGATGAGATAATTAAGAATCAAAGGTGTTTGATTTTGGTATATATTAGGAGACGTAAATGATTAATTAGGAAATTTTATTGAAATTTCATTAATTTTATATAAATTTGAAAGTTAATATTACGTGTATATTCATATATCAATGAAGTAGTATTTATCTTACAGGGATATGATCTAGTGAGAACCAAGTTTTATATAGGAACTCAAAGCTATGCATCTTACGCATCATTTTGATGCATGAAACATTGAATCTGATTGCATAATATGATAGTCAAATAATACATTTTTATTCATTAATCAATTAATTATATTTCAATGCATTCTATGCATAAATTTAATGCACAATTAATTTGGATCATAGATTATACAAAGATCAACGGTCCAAATTGGTTCCTAGTTCCTATCTAAGTATGTGTTTTCATTTAATCTATTCCCTTATATTACATATATAATCTTATCATTTTATTTTATTCATATTTTTATAAATGTGCACATACACTTTATTTTTATATTATTAAATTATTAAATAAGAATAAAAATGAAAAATATAATATTTTTAGTCTAGATTTTTAAATAAGATACATATTATAAAACAAAACATAAGTTAAAATATGACAGTTGTAAAAAAAGTAAATAGTAATATATATATATATATAATTAGTTTCTACTTTTAATTTCAGATTATATCAAACATGATAGAGTTCTAAAATATTTTTTTATTAGATATATAATAACTATTATACAACATATTACTATTTTGTCCTCCTCAAAAGGAGGCGTATTTCATTTTGGGATGTCATCTCCAAAGAGAGACATTTCCCAAAATAGAAATAATAAGAAATGTTAAATGACAATAAAAGTGCAATTAGTAAACTCTTTGCATTACTAGAATACTTTAAAAACTAAATAAAATCTCTTTAATTCTCGTGCCGAAAAGAAGTCTCTCTTTGAAGAGTAAGGAGTGGCTAATCCTCCTACAATCAATTTATCACTACTCATTTTATAGTTTCACAACTTCCACTACCTAGAGTTATTTATTCCAATTGATTACGGGGAATCAGAATTTTAGTAATCGCGGCGCTAATTTTGCTTCATTCAATAAAACAAAAGATTTACTAATAGTTATTACCAAATGATGGTTGACGAAGTTGATATGTCCGAGTGGTTAAGGAGACAGACTCGAAATCTGTTGCGTTTTGCCTGCGCAGGTTCGAATCCTGCTGTCGACGATTCCTTTTTTTTGCCTTCATAACTTTAAAATGTTTTTATTTCGTTTAAGACTAAAACTAGGATGAGAAAAGTTGAGATACAACTTGCTTCTGGAATATCATTGTTCTAATGCCAGCTTGAATAGAGATTAAACCTTCCTAAATGAATTGTTTAATCATCAATTCAACAGCTTATTTTTCTATGCTTTTTTGGTGCGACTTGTGCTGCAACCCCAGATTTAGATGTTAAGAGTCGAGAGATTAATTTGACAGAAACGGTTTAGGGGAGACTACTCCTTTTCCTTTATTTAGTGTAATTGAATCTTTAATATGCATGGATTGCTTACTAACTAAATACTCCATGTAGTTTGGTCGTATTAATTCTTCACCCTATATATGCGTTTAGATTTATGTTCTATCTTTTAAACTCTTCTTTTGACCAACTAAAAAAACAGTAATATACTCAACCACAACTTGAGTCATATTATTATTATTATTATTATGAAGCTATATTTCCTATAAATGTACAATGGCTTATAATAGAAATAAAAAAAAAAAACAATTTGTAAATCTTCGAATAAAAAGAATTGACATCACCGAATTAAAATGTGAATGTGAGCTTATAACCTTTAAGACTGATTTGATTCTCTTTGATGCAGTTGCATTTATCAATTATTAGTGTCCTTTCGTCTTGAAATGTGCGATGTCCATCCCTAATGACGATAACACCCCCAGTCACATAATTTTGTCACTTGTTTGAAATATTTATATTTATTTTATTGGAGAAATAGAAGTTTCATTGTTGTTGACTTGTTGGTGCTTTTTTTTAAGTGAAAAAACACAATTTTCTTTCTTTTTTGAGAAATAAAAGGGAAAATAAGACAACTCTTTTAATAAAGTGCAAGGAGGACAAAAAACTCTATATAAAATAAATCTTCTATTTGTTCATAATTTTGAAGCACAAAAATTCATTGAATAATTATCACGCTTAATAAGATA
Source organism: Leonotis leonurus (assembly GCA_026898415.1). Lineage (NCBI taxonomy): Eukaryota > Viridiplantae > Streptophyta > Magnoliopsida > Lamiales > Lamiaceae > Leonotis > Leonotis leonurus. The sequence continues at coordinate 8,147,948 of JAPKLX010000001.1, forward strand.
CATATTTTTAGAATATTTATCAAAAGATAAAATTTCATTCAGTTATGAAAGTATCAACAAAACATATACATATATACACTTATATTACAATATTTATACAAATTTACGTAATCAATCATAGAAGTGCATTCATCATTGATTGTTATTCTTAGTTTGTATGTAAATATCATGTTATTTGAAATATAATTTGCCAACCGCATCAAGTTAACTTTTTTTATTCTTTAATATATAATTAAACCAGAAAATGAGATGCGATCCCAAGAAATTTTAGACCATTTTTTTCATAATCTTAAATGTATTTATGAATTATATAATAATTTATCCATCCCATTATTTATGCAAAAAAATAATAAAATATTTACATTTTTGTCAAATAATTCCATAAATATTAAGATGGAAAGAGTAATATTATATTTATTTTAAACGAAAATTTATTTTATTTAGAAAGAATCCGGAAAAGTATGAATTATATGAAAAAAAAAACTATTTATAATTAGAATTGATTTTAAGTTGGGACTATAATTATTTTATTCTGAAATAGAGTTTATTTTATATTGAAGATGAATTAATAGTCACAGATGGTTGATTGTATTTGTTGGAATGCAAATATTAGTAGTAATTTAGGACTTAGAAACTTGGTGGTGAGGAAAAGCAGTGATTGTTGCAGAGCTCACAATCACAAGCACACACGCAGCCGGGAAAATCCATCATTTATTGGAAAAAGAGTAGAATTATCAATTGAATATGGATAGACGAACCCTAGCTTCATCTTCTTCCTCTACCAGTGGTAATTCTACCAATTCTCCGCCGCCTGAAGATGCGTGGTTCAATACTTATCTCAAGCTGATTTCTCAATGGCAATCTGTTCACACGGTAATCAATTTTATTTTTCATGTTTGTGGTGACTTTTTGTCTTTGTTGGATATTTTTTTTGGATGGGAGGGGAGATAGTATAGATGTAAGAATTAAGGGGAATAGGTAATATGTTGCATCGTTCTGTGCGTTTTGAAGAATTTTTAGTTACTGGTGGGTGAAACTGCGTGAACGCTTTCAGTTTTGGTTGGTTATTTGTGTTGGAAAAATTGTATATTCAGTCTGTGTTCAATCTAGCAGCTGAATCTTTCCGATTTGGGCTATAAGATTCCATCTTTATCAGTTTGATTGTCGGTGAGACCGGTAGAACATTTTGACTGAGCTGCTGTGGACGCAGAACATTCAATCTGTGTTCAATCTAGCATCAGCTGGATGAGTGTTGTTTTAGTCGCTTCCTTTTGCACTTGTTAACAAACAGCTTATGAGTAATTCAGTTTTCTTGGGAATTCTCATTATATAGTAGATGTAGATAACTCAAGCTGCGATGGAACTTGATGCTTCCTTTAGGATTAAAACCCGTTAAGGAAAGAAGTAAATCCATAAAGAAGAAAGATGATACATTGATGTGGTTTTTTTGTTTCTCCCTAAGAATGATCCCATGAAAGCAGTTAGGAGACCTCAGAGCTACCCAAGTCAAGAAATTAAGACATAAAAAGAATTCACAGTATAAATGTTTTGATAATTGTATTATTGATTGTTGAAACTAAATTACATTTAGCAGACCTAGTTTTTTTTTTTTTTTTTTTTTTGAGTTTTTAGTGGAAATGATTATGAAAATCATCCATCTGGGTTACTCCACCCTTTTCCCTCATGTAAATTGTTGTTTTGTTGTTGTTGTTCTGGCAGGAGATGATCCCTGTAGAAATATCTAGAGTTAATCAGGTAGATGCTGGGAGACTTGACGTTGAAATGTCGGCCATGTTAAAAGAGCAATTAGTTAAAGTTTTTTCCCTATTGAAGGTATACATCATGCTGTTAATTGTGTTTGCTTGGACCAGAAGTTTTTATAATTAATTGGCAGTTCACAGGCATTTGATTTTAATTTCCCTTTTTGGGATTAGCCAGGAATGCTATTCCATTACGAACCTGAACTTGAAGCATTTCTTGAGTTTCTTATATGGCGATTTTCCATATGGGTTGATAAGCCTACTCCTGGCAATGCTCTCATGAACTTGAGGTATAGGGATGAACGTGCAATTGAGCCAAGGGGAAAAGGTCTGCTGTCATTTATTACTTTCTGTATCTGGAAGTTATGCTATTTCTGGGGGTATCCTATTTTAGTGATTTAGGTGTGATGTGTTGTAGCTTTTACCTGAAAAATGTCTATAGAGACACTTTCATTAGATTTCACTCAGTATAAAATTTCCAATCCACCGTTCATCTAATTGTATGTTTTGTAACTAATTTACCTAGTTTTCTCTATCTTTTGGGTAAAATCCCATGATACTCTCTTTATAAGAATCTCTTTTCAAAACTTCAAGTAATGCTTTTTGCATAATTTTGAATGTAGTGGTGAAATAGCTGCCTCATCAATGAGATAGGAAATACTTTTCCAGTCTGCGTTCCCCTTAGATGCAGGCTATTTTCCTTTTGCCTTAATAGCAGGCCTCATACTTGATTTTCAGTGAGTGTTAATTGGAGTTGAATTTAGCAGCAGTTCTTTTTAAAACCACTAATATGATTTCCATTTTCAGTGATCATTTCACATTATGGCTTAGTCTCTTAGGAAGGAGAGGCATTTAAAAGAAAATGAGCTTTATAATTATGACAATGATGAGATTTTGTATACAATTTTACAGTTAGGACAGGCCTGGAGGGGCCAGGATTAACTGTTTCTCAAAAGATCTGGTACTGCATAGCAACTGTTGGTGGTCAGTATATTTGGGCTCGACTTCAATCATTTTCTGCTTTCCGGAGATGGGGGGACACTGAGCAGGTGCACTTTTTATCTGCAAGGTTTAATGATAAGGAAATTTAGTCTCTTCAAGTTATGCAGTAGAGATGCTTACCCAAATTAGTAGTGCGCCTTCTGAAAAAGGAATGTTCTAATCATCTCTTCTTTGTCCAGAGATCACTAGCACGTCGGAGTTGGTTTCTGTTACAACGCATAGAAGGATTTTATAAGGCTGCATCCTTCGGAAACTTACTTGTATTCCTTTTGACAGGAAGGTATAATTTTCTTATTTAGCCTTTGTTATTTTCTTATAAATAAGGAGAACATTTTCCTTTAATCTGCTCTGGAATATAATTAACATTGTGCCTCTATGATTGACTGAAATTTCAGGGTGTCAAATTAAACCTTGCATTTTAGTCTTTCATCATATTTTGTAGAAAAGCTTGTCTTTTACAGATCAGTGAATATACAACTTGAAAAAGAAGAACTTCTCAGTACTTAACTATGGCAGTGGCTTTATCAATCATTTGTTGGGTTTAAAGTATTATCATATAAAACCAAGTGACTACGTGACTGAGTAATAGAGAAACCCAACTCTTTCTCATGTGCATCTGTCTTGTCTAAACGGTATTTCATTATGCAGGTATAGGAGTCTCATTGAAAGAGTCTTACGAGCAAGACTTGTCTATGGAAGTCCTAATATGAATCGATCTGTGAGCTTTGAGTACATGAACCGGCAGCTGGTTTGGAATGAATTCTCGGTAAATTCTCAAATTGTTTTTTGTGGGCACTAGTTGAGAACATTATTTAGCCAATATCTGCTCAGATGTTACATGCACCATCACACTTTTTCCTCTTCCTAGTGGAACTGCTTGTAGAGTTAATCTTATTTTTGCATACTTGTATTTGTTTCAATAGGAAAGATAAGCCGATACTTGTTTGGTCATTTCAAGTCACTACCTCTTAGAGAAGTTCCACTAAAACACCAAATAACGTGCAGGAAATGCTGTTGTTGCTTCTTCCACTACTCAATTCATCATCTCTCAGAAAAGTTCTCCGTCCATTCTCAAAAGATAAATCTTCAAGCTCAGAAGGAGATGTTGCATTATGCCCCATATGCCAGGAAACTCCAACCACTCCATTCTTAGCTCTTCCATGTCAGCACAGGTACCTATTGTTTTATGTTCATCCACGTTAAGGGAACAAAATTCTTAACAATTATACTGGAAGCTTCTCCTTAATATAAATTTTACCATCAGGCATTGCTATTACTGTCTTCGAACAAGATGCTCTGCATCCATGTCCTTCCGGTGCTCCAGGTGTAATGAACCTGTTGTTGCTATGCAACGACATGGGGACTCTGTCTCCAACGAAACTCGATGAAGAGTTATACAAGGTGAACGAAATAGTGCGGCACACATTAGAATCATGTATGGTGCTGGTATTGGAGTTGGAATTAAGAATTCAAGATTCATTTATAAAGAAAATCAAGATTCAGTTCATCAAAGCATATTTTATCACAGCTTTTCACTTTTTCCAGCTTCAACTCCGAGAGCTGCATAAAGCTTTACTCTGCTGTCAATTATTCAATAAATTAAATAGGACTAGATAAGAGTAATGCTTTATCTGCACAGTTCAACTTAAGATTTGTATTAACAACGGCCATGGTCAGCCCTTTGTAAAGTGAACCTCATATTCACCAGCACTAGTTGCAGTTGTAAGGATTCTGATATGCAGCCATTTATTTTTACAGGTGATATGGTATGTGATAATGATTTTATTCTCTGATTGCTTGGTAGAATAAACCAATAAATATCCAGACAATGATTCTGTACCAAGTTAGAGAAGAGTATTGGTTTCTCTCACACTGTAAGGTGCATAACGCAGCTTCAGTTTCCATGGTTGTGGTGTCATGCTTATATACCACAAAAAGTACTAGACTTGGAGCGCCTTTAGCCACTATATTTGATTTTATTCCAAATTACTTGTCTCTGAATAAGCCATCCATTTATATTCCGTCCATTTTCTACAATAAATTCTGACCTTTTCTTGTATATAACTAATTACATATTCTACATTTTGTTATATGCATTGATGAGATGAAATACTAGATGATATAAGGTTGGTAAATAGGCCTTGTTTACCAGTGCTTCAGATCGTGACTAGCTACTTTGAGTTTTCAATCCCTTATATCATGGATTTACATGCAACTTTTCTTTGTTTCTTTGTTTTTGTTTTGGTTAGATCTAATTTGGATTTACTTGTTAGTTATACTGGACAAAAGATGTTAATAAATCCCAATGATTGGAGTAAAGCTAACTTATTAAACCAGTTTCTTTTGTAATCTATTGACATCAGAAAAAAATAAGAAAAAATAAAAGGAAACTACTTCAACTCTTTAAGAAAACTATTCTTGCCCTCTGGTTAAAATATTTTGATTGGCGTCACTTTTTGTGTTTCATACCACCACCAAGCATAATGTTAGTATATAATTGTAATACACAAATTACGAAGCACATATAATATTAAATAATGTACGGTAATAGGCTTAAGCCGAATTGGTTAAAAGTGTACACTGCAATAGTATTATCCATCATGTAAAGTCGAGTATCCAATGATGACTTATGCCCACACTTAGACTCTAGAGATAAAAATATACTCCCTCCATCTGTTAATAAAAAGTACGTACATTTTGCCATTTTAATTTATTACTCATAAATATGCATTTTTTATTTTTGAATATTTATTACTTTTTTCGTTCCATCAAATTTGACACAAGTTCTTTATTTAGATGTCCCATTAAACTTGATACATTCCTAAAATAGTAAAAATTATCTCTTTTAAAAAGATGTGGATCATACCACTCTCATTAATAACCGTGCCCAAAAATTTTGTGTCATGCTTATTGGGACGGAGGGAGTACATTTTTTGTGGATCATAATCTCCACTACCATTCAAATCAACTATATTTTAATATTTAATAATTCTTTTTTGTAGGTCTCAATCTCCACTACCATTCAAATTAATTATATTTTAATAATTAATAATATTTTTATTACTCAAGTCAACTACATATTATTAAAATCCGTGTAGAAACAAACGATTCATGATTTTTAAGAACGGATGGAGTATAACGTACGCCCAATCCAATATAAAGCTAGTCAATTAAAAAATATGAAGAATAGGAACTATCAAATTATTGAAAGCAAATTCCATCATGAATTATCTAGCAATTTTATATTCACGCTTGTAACTAACTATTTACGATCTTATATGTAGCTCAAAAGTTTGCACAAATTATTTGTGGAGCTCAAGTAGGTTTTAAGATAAATATATCAATATATTCTAAAATGTGAGACACCACATTATTGCAAAGGCATTAATTTGTAGACTTTGTGTTTGTCATATATATTACCTTAACTTTTGTGCATACGATGAAATTAATACGGTTTTCAGACTTTTTGACATTGTTAACAAAAATAAAAAAAAGGACATCCGTACCATCTTTTCCAGAAAAGCAAATAGGTGGTGTAGTGTTACAGCATGCTACTACAATTTACCATTAATTACCCCCTTATTATCTTTATATATCTATGTTATATAATCAGTCAAAGACAGAAAATAGTTCATCATGGAAATGAGTAGTAATTTATTTGTAAAAGGCTTAAAGGATAAACCTGACAAGTTACATTTTATTAAACTGTTTATAGAAGATTAGGGCGAATATATATGAGATGGTTATAATGAAAATAGATCGGTTTATGTTAATTAAAAATAAATATAAATTATCTATATTTTTTATTCAATGAATATAATTACCTAATCAATAAATTATAGTCAGAAAGAATAACAAATTTCATGTTTTTAGAGACAAAATATATTAAATAAAATATATACCAAAATTATCTTTTAATATGTACCATTAATCTAAATAATTTAACAGTCAAGATTTATTTTTAGTTAACTCGTACAAAATCATTTTTATTTGATCTCTTCCATATATATATTTATGTGTGTGTGTGTGGAATGTATCAAATGAGAACTAATCCTTAATTAGATGATAATTAAGAACTAATTTGGACCATTGATATTTGTATAATTTATGGTCCAAATTATTTATACATTAAATTTATGAACATAATGCGTTGGAATTATGATGCATTGATTAATGAATCTAAAATGCATTATCATATTATGCAATGATATACTATGATTAAAATAATATATAATTTTTATTTCTATTTAAAACTTAGTTCTCATCTGATCCTATGTAAAATTATATAATGACTTCAAAGGGGTTTTTAATTTTTTACCCATTTTTATAGAAAAAAAAATTAAATTAATCAACTGTTAAATCACTACAAACAATATATATATATCACAATTCACACACGATGCGAGCATTTGGGAAATTGATTTTCTGACTATGGTGTTTACTTTGTATGAATCGATTCTAGAATTGATTAATAAAAATAATTTAAATTAATCATTATTTACTTTGATGTATAATGATGGATTACTCAATTTTGAACTAATTTAACTATCATATCCTTCAAATATAATCACATATTTTATCAATCTAACTTATCACTCAAAGTAAACACCACCTTGATGATTATTTTTTACTAACGAACCGTTTGTATTAATATCTTATATAATGATAAACTTAATTACACCTAATATTTGTAATACATAATATTATTATTATTATTATTATTATTATTATTATTATTATTATTATTTTGTAACATACACCATAGATCAAATATAACTACGTTCCTCTAGTCGACCAGGACTAAATTCACTCATAAAAATTGTGTGTTAATTAATTAGCACATGTGTTTGGGTTGTTTATCTCTTTGTTTAGACTATGCCTTTTTTTCAAGATTCCCAATTTTTTTAATTATAGGTACTTAAAAAATCGACATATAGTTAATTTTATTAAGTATTACTAATATTAAATTCATAAATATACGAATTATTAAAAATGAATCTCAGTTGAAATTATATTAATATTTTAAGCAACCCTTCACTTCATTATTAACTTGCATCAATAATTATCGTTTGCAATTAAAGAAATAAAAAGTTATATGGATGGCTTTAAATCGGAAATTAATAGAATAACCTACCAATCCCATAAAGATTATTCTTCCTTTATATGAAAAGAGACACAGTAGATTACCAACAACTTTTATGTTGTTTGTTTATTAATCTTAAGTCAACAAGAAAATGACTGCCAGCATATATATATACAAATTAAACTCTAAAGCTACATGCTTTTCTTCCATTCCTCCCAAAAGCTAATCGTACTCCATTCATGTAATTTCAAACTAACTATCATAATTTTTATTGTTGTGGGTAAAAATCATGTGGTGAAAAGAAAATGAGTATATATAAAGTATATACTATTTTGCTCATTAATGAACTCTTTTCTAGGTTCTCTTTGTGCGTCATTAGTGCTCATTAGTTCTTTTATGTGTACACTCATTATACAATGAGCTCATCACTTACTAAGTTAAAAGAAAAAAATATTGTATACATAGAAATAGGGTTATCGTAAATTAAAAGGCAGTTACGTTTGGGGCATGGTTTCGATTGTAATAATTTAGGGAGATTGCAAGAATCTATGCTAAGAATTATAAAAGCAAGAAAAAAATATACAGCTAAGAAGATTAAAAGTGAGATCACAAAACGTTAACTCACAAGCTATGTATATATAATTCTGAAGAATGAAATATGAAGGGGAATTCATTCTAATATACGAACCTTTAGTTCTGCTTTTATGAATTTAGTTGTAGAAAAATCTGGATTGATTTTCTTTGGAATCTTCTTGATATTATATAGAAAGAAGAACAACGTTCCATCACGAGAATAAATTCCTCGATCGAGTTTCTCTTGCGTGACTCGATGGGTGAAATAGTAATTACACTCATCATTCGTGAATCTTGACTGGAAGGTTTCCAATTCAAGTCGTATATATACCGATCCTCTTCTCCTTTAAGTAAATAAATAAACTCACCTTCAAAAGAAAGTGAGTTTTCACTATTTACATAAAAATTCAAATGTGTAACTAAACAAAAATAAATTACACCATCAAATATTATTAATAATTTTAATAATATGTATTTATAATTTTATGACTACACACTATACGTCACTATTTGAGTTTTAATTTTGTTGTAGTGTTGTAAATAAAAAAACATATATATAATTTGATATATCTCCCACTAATTAAAAGTGAACACGCTTTCTTATTCACTACCAAAAAAATTTTATTTAGCAACAGAATTTTTCCGTTACTAAAACAAGAAATTCCGTTATTAGAAATGTTAGTAACAAATTTGTTATGGATCTATCCGTAGTAATATCGATGGTTGCTAAAAAAATTTAACTTCGGAATTGTACCAGAATTTCCGTTTCTAAAATGATTACTTCAATTTTAGTGACGGAATTGTAACGAAAAATTTTGTTACTAAATTTTAATAACGGATTACAATTTCATAACAATTCCATTGTTAATCCGTTAAAATTTAGAAACGAAATTTTTTTCACTATTCCGTTACTATAAAATCCTTTTTTTGTAGTGATTGGATCATTTTATTAAAAATTGTCACTTTTCTAAAAAGAAAAAAAAAATTAAAATGTTAACTTTTATTTTTTTCACGCACAATACTTTAATTTTTTCAATCTTCGTATCAGATTTGTTGTGACCCTTTAAGGGAACGGGGACTACATTATACATTAAAAACATATGACGTTATATATTAATTTCAAATGATATTTCAACTTAATTCTGTTTCTTAGATATATCCCACACTCGTCACTATATAAGTATACGCCTTAACTAAATAATAAACGTGACACGTAATATAGTCTGGAAATAGAAAGATGAAACACTAAAGTAGGATGTATAGATAACTAGTGCGGACAAAATAGAGAATGCAACAATTTGTATATAATTTGAACCTAACCCTAATTCCTAACCTATCTCTAAAAATTGCTACTTCCCTTCCCACCCTAATTCAAGGAAATAAGCTCCACTACCAGCATTTGTTTTTTGGCCTGGAAACACTCCCCATCAGCTTTTCTCTGTCCTACTTTATAATAAAGTTAAAGCAAGAATCAAAAGATATATATATATATATTTATTTATTAAGTAATAATTTATATTTTTTGAAAAAAGAAAATTGAAAAGATGGAGGGAGGGAGTGGAAACAAATTAAACATAATATAATTCCTTTCGCTTCCAACCCCACAAGTATAAAATTACTTGTGTGTTGACAACGACTTGGGCTTTCTTCATCCTCTTCTCTTGAGAAAGAAAGAAAGCATAATAATCCTGAAAGGAAAAAAGAAAAAGGAAAGCTTCAAACAAGAAAGCTTTGTAGTTAGATATTTGAAGAGAGAGTTAATTAGTTAAGAGAGAAGAGCTAGGGAATTTCTTTGGTGGTGCTTTAAATTTTAAATATATTTATTTGGAGTGACAAATGATGGCCGGAAACCCTAATTCGTGGAGCATGAATGGCATGCATCCACAATCACACCAGCTTTCTTCACAGTTTGTTTATGGATCTAATTCCTCGAATCCTTCTTCAACCACTGCTGCAGATCATCACCATCAACCCCAAGACTTCCCAGTTAGGTCTTGGAGCCAGCTGCTTCTGTAATTCTCTCTCCCTCCCCAACTACTACTGCATATATTCTCTTGCACTATTTAAATTTCTTATATGGTTAAATTAGTCTTATAGATGTTACACCACATGTAAATGTTTAATTTCATGTTGGAGTTCGTGCTTGTGGATAGTGAATCTGCGTGTGTGTGGGGTTTGATGTTACACCACATGTTCGTGTCTGTGTTCATGCTTATGGATAAGTGAATATGTGGGTGTGATGTGAGAGCTAATTAGGATTTGAATTGATTGTTGAATAGGGGTGGACTAGGAGTTGGAGAAGAGGAGAGATATGGTGCAAGCCTCTTTCATCAACAGAAAAAGCTGGATAACTGGGAAGATCAAGTTCTTCATTTGAATCCAACTTTTCCAAGAATCAATGATGTGAAGCAAGAAGCACCTCAACCTAGCTGCCATATTTATGATAATAATAATAATGAAGAATTCAACCCAAACAAGCCCTCCAATTCTTGGCCTCACCATCACCATCACCATCAAGTCATTCCAGTTTCCTCCCCAACTTCTTGCATCACATCTTTGAGCAACAACATACTCAATTTCTCCGCCGAAAAGAGGGCCGAAGGGAAGAGCCACCACCATAGTCAAGAGCATTCATCCGAGGTAGGAGAAAATTTCTTTTTTTAATAAAAGTAAATTAAAAAAAAAAGTTGAAAAATTTGGTGTCCCATAACTCATGATTACAGCATTGGATAATGATTAAGCACATGCTTCTCAAATTCAATAATTTCTGAGGTTTTTGGCTATTTTTTTTTTATTACTGTTAATTTTTTGTCAGTCTCTTTTTCTTTTTTCCTTGTGTTGCATATATATTTTAGGTGGTTTTCTTGATTTGTTGGTTCTGTGTAAAAAGTGCAACAGCACAAGTAGTGGTGGGGTATCTAAGAAGGCTAAGGTTCAACAGTCTTCAGCCCAACCAGCTCTCAAGGTCAAGAATCTCTCTCTGTGAAAACAACAAATTATGGGGTTTTCATTTTTATAATATAATCTGATTTTCAAAAAACACACACACACACCCATGCTGATTAAATGAATGTACATGTGCACAGGTGAGAAAGGAGAAATTAGGGGATAGAATAACAGCACTTCACCAAATTGTTTCCCCATTTGGCAAGGTAAAACAATTCTTGGAAATTGCACAAAATTACTCTTACAAATTAGCAACTATATATTAATCTTAGGACAGAAGGAATCATGCATGCAGGATACAGATGCAGTTTCAATTTTTTAGCTTAAACCCCATAAAGAAGGAGTGATCTACATCAGGATTAACAGCTTAGCAAAATCAAGAAAATGGCAAAAGTAACAAAAAAAGAAAGAAAGAAACAAATACAATTATTTATTCCCTTTCCCTTTCCCTTTACCTGTGTAGAGAAGAATACATTACAATTATATTACAGGCCATGAGAAGATATGTCTTTTGGCAAGTAAAAGAAGGCTTTCATAAACATAACTTTGGTGCTATATTTTTTTTTCTTTCTCTTTTGCAGACTGACACTGCTTCTGTTCTGTCAGAAGCCATTGGCTACATTAGATTCCTTCAAGGCCAAATCGAGGTGCGTTAATTACTCCTATATATTCAGCAAAAACATCTAGTAACCACTTGATTTTATTAATTTGGGTAATTAACTCATTTAGTCATGAAAGAATAATTGCTTCCATTTTTTGTAAAGAAAGTGGAACTTTGGTCCCATTTAAAAAAAAACTGAATGAATAATTTTTCTGAATATTTGCAGGCACTGAGCTCCCCTTACATGCGCAATGCATCCCAACATTCTGTAAGTATCTCCAATTTTCACATTTTCCAATGCACGACCAAGATTTTGCAGACATGATACACCAAACATTCAGACATAATACACTCAAATCTCTCTCTCTCTCTAACACGCATATACACACAGCATGTATTGGGAAATGGGAATGTCGTTGAATAATCAAATCAAACCCCACTCCCCAAATGTATTATCATTATTTTAATACTAATGAAGAAAATAATTAATGTGCAGATTCAAGAAACGAATTGTTTATTTCCTGAAGAGGGAGGCCTGCAGGTACATTACATGCTTTATGGGATCCATCACTTATTCCTAAAAAAGAGGCTTTGCATTAGCAAACCATACTGTGTTTGTGTGTGTGAGGTTCATTAAAGTGGTTTGGTATTATGTAAGAAGAAGTAATTCAGCCTTTCTGTGATCTTCATTGGTAATAATTAAAGTTTTTCATCAGTTAATATAATCACATGAAAAAGCAAAATAGGCTAAAGCTGCAACTTGATGAATTTTCATTTTTCTACCCTCCATTATAGTTTATTTGCTTTAATGCCACGTTCTATGTGTACTTTTTTGTTGTGTACGTATAATAAGTATTTCTGTATTATGCCTTTTTATGTAATTTTACTTGGGATCTATTATCTTATATATAGTATACAACATAGTATGTAAGTCTAGGCCATCTATATTATAAATAATTTTAATCAAATGTTTAATTTATTACATTCCTCATTATATCTTCCCATACGAAGTGTACTTTTTAATTAAACTTTATAGTTAAGGCTCTTTTGTGTGATTTACTATGCTTGTGAGATATATATAAAATAATTATGATATTGTTGAACAATTGAAATCATGGGATATAATAAACTAGCTAGTGTATTAATATAATATATCATCAAAAAGTATATATGCATATGAATTTAGTCAAAATAAAAGTAGAATATCTAAGGCACCATTGATTTGTATGTTGCAGGATTCACAAAACCAAGGAGTTGTGAAGGACTTGAGAAGCCGAGGGTTGTGTTTGGTTCCGATAGCTTGCACCCAAAATGTCGGACACGACACCGGTGCCGACTATTGGGCACCGGCGGCTCTAGATGGGGAGTTCTAGCGTGATGCTACGTACGCGGTTTGAATTCCTTTGGGCCGTAACATCGGAAGCAGTCAATCTATGAAAAAATGTTAGGGATTGACTGCTTCTGATGCTACTAGCTTGGCTTGGTGATGTACGTGCATTTTTCTAAAATAGGGGTTCAAGAATTTAGTAAGGGGGCTTGTTGTAATTCATCAAGTTTAATAATGTCTGATTTTATGCCGTTTTAATTATGCAAGCATTCGAGAACTTGGTTTTTTAATTCCAAGTGCATTTCTTGACCTTATCACCGATCAAATATTTGCTGTTATAATTTCTATATTTATTGCATCTTAATTATACACAATAACAAAAAAGACTTTTAGTGATGGAAGTATTAATGAAAAGGAAAAAGACTTTTAGTGATGGAAGTATTAATGAAAAGGATATGTAGTGAGGATATAAATTAATATAGTTCAAAATTAAAATTTCATCACTAATGATTTTTAATGACAAAATTTTCCGACCGTCACCAACTCTCATTATTGTTCTCTAGTTAAAAATTAATAGCAACAATATATTACTGTCAATATATATATATATATATATATGCGGGATAAAACATACTTTTTGATGATTATCTAAAATCACATAGACACTCTGATTTAACTTTTTTTAACTTAATTTGTATTCAAGTGTAAAGCTTTTTAATTTGCTGTAGCAATATATGAAGACACTAGAATGATTTGTTATTATGAAATGAATGTTTTATCTTTTAGTTATTTAGTTTTATGTAAAGTGAGTTAAAACAGTATTTTAAGCGTAAAGTGAGTTTTATAATGTTAAAAGTTCGTATCAAATTCGTTCATTTACTGATCGAACTGAACTCGAGCCTCGAATCGAGCTCGAATACTAGTAAATCGAATAATTAACGAATTGAACTCGAGCTTGATTTTCAAAACTCGAACCGAGCTCGAGCCTTCAAATTTTTAAACGAACCGAACTCGAGCTTGATAGTTTGGTTCGATTACACCCTAGTTATGAGCTTGCATGCAGATAATCAAATATTTTTTGGCATAATAATATATAAATGTTACTCCAATTTAGTACATTTCTTTGCAGATCCTCATATTGGATTTTGACGATTTATTGCTTAATTAAGAGTGTCTATACACTAGTAAATATTGATTCTTCCGTCCCACTTAAAATGACTCATTTCTTTTGGGCACGCATAAATTTCCTTTTTACTTACTCAATAATCTTCTAAAAAAATTATTATAAAAGAAAATGAGCATCTTGTTGGGACGGAGGGAGTAATATTAAGTGTATATGTTATACCGTTTGAAATCTATTCTAATGTCAATGACTTAATTCCAACACCAACAAGACAAACTTTTATACATGTAATTACTAGCTCTTGACGTATATGGGTAACAAGAAAAACTTTGTTCACCTTCTCAAAAGACAAAAAAGGAGAGGAAAAAAAATTAAAGATAAACATTTCCCTGTTTTAGATATATATAGTTAACAAAATACAAACAAAAAACAGTGCTAGATCTCATGTACCAAATATTCTGATCTAAGCAACCAACCATGGTTGACTTAACCAGTATATACAGTAGTGTAGTGCAGTGATCCCAAATATTTTTATTTATTTATGGACACTCTCTCTATCTATCTTATATATAAATGTGTATATATGTATATATTGAGTATATTTGTTTGGTAGCTCTTTTAATTAATTAATTAATGAATTTGGGTCTACAAAAAGTACTTTCTCAGGTGATTGACGAAAACGTAGTAAGAGCGACCCACTTTATATTACATTTTTTCCTCCACTCATACTTCATTATTCAAAACTCTAATTATTGCATCTTGTACTCTTGTATGACGTAACCCTAATGTCATAAATGCGTCACCCCCACAATTTAGTTTTGTATTCAAAAGCTATGCTTTTTGGTACAACTAGAACTAGTCATGTTTGTTTTCATATAAATAATTAATCCATTCGTTTTTCCACTCCCAAAAGGGTCTTATTTATAAGCAAAAACGTTATTTTCTTTGTATGTGCAAGTTTTAATTTTAAAAAACGTGATGTAGGTAGGGTGCACTTCTTGAAAGGGGATTCAATTCATGTGGGGGTGGAATATCGAATATATGTGGCCAACACAAAATTAAAGGTCAACACATTAATCATCAATTCGTTATATATTTATTATTTTATATATATTATAATGACAAAATGAGATGGGATTGTCTGGTTTTTGCTTTCAAAAAGAAGCCTTGTTTTCTAGTCTTATATTTTATCATATCGGTATATATAAATAGTAAGTACATTCATTCTTTAAGTTATGAAATAATTGGGATGCCAAAATAAGTTAGGCAATTGGGGCTTTGTGTGTGTGCCACAACTTGAATCCATTATCATATACTATTTTCCCGCTAAACGTGACACATTTTTTTTTGGGATGTTCCATTAAAAATGGTCATTTTCCTAGAAAGAAAAAATTTTACCTTTCAAATATTTATCTCCTACTTTTTTAAAACACAACACTTTACTTTCTTAATCTCGATGCCGGATGTCTTGTGGCCGCATTTAGCGGAACTGACGGAGTATAATTTATAATGAAATTCTTATAATTATTTTGCTTAATTTTAATTTCATCTATTTCCATACATATCAAGCTGCTCTATCTAAAATTTTGTAAATTGGTTATTTCAACTCAAATTTTTATATAACCAGTATTCTTACTTGATACGGAGTAAAAATAAAATAAAATGATTTGATTTGACTTATTTAGAAAAACTTATTTTACATCATAGTTTCATTATTGGGTGGGCTTATTATAGATCGAAAACCGAGCCCGTATCTATTTCTGAAGGCCCAATTTCCAAGCCCATTGATCATCTCAAACAAAGTGATAATCATGAAAATATGAAGACGTGGGGAAAATACTCACTGTTGCAGAAATGGCTGAAACTAAGCTAAAGTGGAAGAACACTGCCCTTCTTGTAATAGATATGCAGGTATTTCAATTTCTTGACTTTAAGCTTAATTTTTGTATATGCTGTCTATAAATTCATTTTTTTTTTTGCAGAAAGATTTTATTTTTGAAGGAGGTCCTATGCATGTTAAAGGCGACGCAGCCATTGTTCCTAATGTGATCAAGACCATTGAAGTAGCTCGAAGCCGTGAAATTCCTATTATTTGGGTACCCTATGGTTCTAATGTTTTACTTGTTATTTCACTGTTCAAATTCTTGAAATTTTTGTTGCTATTTGGGAGCCTTCAATGGCCGTATGTTCAATTTATATTTAATATTGAAGTATATTTGATGTGACTATTATTTATTTTTCCAATGGGCGTTTTGAAATCTTGAATATTTTGAAGGTGGGTTGATTTTCTTGCTTGAATTGTTGCATTGACGCTTTGATGTTTGTTCAACTTAACTAGAATTATCAGTATGTTGGAAATTTATATATGATTTGTTCTTGCGATCACACACGTACTCGTCTCTATAAGTGTAAATGGGCTTATTTTGTATTGTAGATTCCACTTTATTTGCTGATAACGTCTCAATAATATACCTTGTGTAGTGTTGAATAGTGTAGAAAGTTTTGTTTATGGCATTTGAGTTAAATTGGTGATTATGTGTTAATGGGCATATATAAATGGATTAACGATACGATATCTATAGAATCTCTTGAGTTGAATAGTGTAGATAGTGAAATTTCTTGAATTCACAGTTTTGAGCTTGAGATATCTTGTGAAGTTGGATATGTGATAAATATGATAATAGGTCGTGCGAGAGTATGATCCATTGGGGAGAGATGTTGAGTTGTTCCGGAGGCATTTGTACTCTGCTGATAAACCAAAGCCCACTTCAAAGGGTAGCTAGCGCTGGCGCAGAATTGGTTGAAGGGCTAGTGATTGAAGAAGGTGACTATAAGCTGGTGCAGACGAGGTTTAGCGCCTTTTTTAACATGCACCTTCATTTGTATCTTCAGGGTGCTTGAATTAATAAGTTACTAATCACTGGTAATATAACGTTAGAAAATCTTGTTTCCTTTTTCTATTTTATGATTTACATTTTTTTAATATGTTGGCTGCTTTGTTCAGGCGTTCAAACTCCAAATTGTATACGGCAGACTGTCTTTGATGCCTTTGCTTTGGATTATCATAAAGTTACAGTTATTGTTGATGCAACCGCAGCTGCCACGCCCGATATACATATTGGTAAGAGCTCAAACTTTATTCACGATTGTTTTCTTATGTTATTTGATATGGATCTTTTATTCTTTATATATGAATATTTTGAGGAAAAAATGGCATATAACGAGAAGTGTGTGGCATTTGTATTTGGATTATTGTGGGTACAAACATGATAGCAAAAGGGCCAAAAGGATAAACACCATAATTTGGTCATGTGTTTTTGAGCTTATTATAATCACAGACCCTTAAAATCGAACTTTTGATAATTAATAGTGATTTGACTAATCATGTGTTGTATAACAAGTAAATGAAAGATGAAACAACTTTCTTCCCTTATATTAGAATTGACAATGTATGCTCTTCTCATCCAGCAAATATATACAACATGAAAAACATTGGAGTCGAAACGCCAACTCTAGAAGAATGGTGCAAATCCAAAGATCAACACCATAACGTCTTCAAGCAGATATTGCCAGAACGACAGTTTACGCAGCAAATGTGATATGTTGTATTGGGCAGAAGTTGTGAATTTTGTGAAATCAAGTGTTGTATTTTACGTATTGTGGTGGTTATATTGCAGAAGATGAATAAGTACAGGGGAGGTTGGTACGTTAGTATACTTGCTCATTGTTGTAATAAAACAGAATGTCCATGTCATATGTTTGATTTTATGTATCAGTTTGCTGTTATAGCGATTGTATTTTAATAAGTAATTTGTTAGCATTGTTTTCTTTATCATTTTTGACGAGCTAGACAATGAAGAAGTCGGTAAATAGAGTAAAGTACATACATCAATTCATTGTGTTCCCATTTATGTTATTGATAAGTGAAAACTACTACTCCATGCATATTTAAAAAGAAATTAATATATGGAGAAATAATCCACATTATAGTATAGACTATTAACATCTCATTGTATATTACAACATTATATATGCATAATTAAAAGTTGCAAAATAAAAATAAAGAAGGCAGATTCGTTCAACTTTGATAGTTAATGGAGTAGTCGAAAAGTTAGAAAAGAAAAAATGAGCAATAAATAACACTTGCTTTCATTGAGAGTTGAACTCAAGACCTCCCGCTTACTAAACGGGTGCTCTAACCAACTGAGCTATGAAAGCTTGTGTTTACTGTTGTGTAGGAGTATTATTTAGTACCAAATGAAAGGAACTGGATTTCCAAAATATTAATAATATATTTTTATTGGAAATATTATAGTCATGATATTAATTCTCTTTACATAAGAAAATAGTACTCCCTCCATCCCGCTAATAATGATCTATTTACTTTTTACACGACTATCAAAAAATACTTAATTTTTGTCAAACCAATAAACAACAAATGTGTTAAACTTTATCCAATAAAGAAATGAGTCATTATTAGTGGACATCCTGAAATAGAAAATGCGTCGTTATTATTAGGACGGATGAAATTAACTTTGGTAGTTTGCGAATAAAATAATATGAAAAAATAATAAATATATTTGAAAAGGAGGAGTGGATCTTAATTCTTAATCAAAGATTCAAAGAAAAGAAAATGATATATATATATATGTGTGTGTGTTTGTGTGGACGAGTTCTTATTCAAACTTGTGCTCATAGATAAAACTAATAACCATCATATAAACTATTGATATATAAAAAATCTAATATTGTGATTTAGTAATTAGTTTTCATCAGGTAATGCTCAAATAAGCATATTTCCTTTACTTTTCCCATTAAAAAGAACAGTAAAGTAAAGAGTGCAAATATTAACTCTATCTTATTTGACGGACACATATTACACTAAAATTATGAATGTCTTTTTTAGGTTTAGGCTGCAAGTTTTAAACCCATTATGATGACAACAATAATTCTAATTAATTAAATCAATATTGAAGCACTATATATATTATTGCATGAACAAAAAATAAATGAACGTCGAAAACGAATGATAAAATTCATTATTTATTAATAATATTTTGTATAATTCATTGCCTATATGGATGCAGATTTCAAATATCTATTTTTCTTTGCTTATTTCAATTAACTTCATTACTTATTTTGCTATAATTAATTGCTTGCTTAGTTACATCCTATATTTTTTTGTTATACAATTCTACTTCCCTATTTTTGTTACAAATTAATTATTTGCATGTTCTAGTATGGCAAATTGTTACAATTTGCTTAGTTATAATTAACTCCATTACTTATTTTGCTATAATTAATTGTTGCTTACTTACATCCTATATTTTTTTTTTATACATTTCTACGTCCCTCTTTTTGTTACAATTAATTCTTTGCATGTTCTAGTATGGCAAATTGTTTAATTTGGTATAATTATTCATGATTGCTTGCATCAATATAAATCATATGCTTATTTTACTACAATTAATTCATTGTTTGCATCAACACAAATAATTAATGCATATTAATTTACTACAAATATATATAAATCATACTTATTTTACTACAATTCACTGCTTTCATCTATATTACAATTCATGCTTATTTTACTACAATTCGTTTCTTGCGATAATATGACTCTTATTTTTGTATATATATATTTTTAATTCTAACATTATATAAGCAGTTATGATCATTTATTGGTGCTTTTGATTCAATAGAATATTTTTAATGTATAATTCTTGATAAAAGTGTTGTTTTTGGTTCTGACATTATATAAGCGGTTAAAATTACTGCTGCTTCATTATTCACCAATATTATAGCTATTTCAATAACATAAAATATGATTAATTGATAATTTATAAACAAGAGATATTATAGCTTGATTTGTGCAACGATGGCACGAGAAAGCGAGTGAGTTGTGCCATGAACTAAATAAGATCGATGCATAAATATGTTATATTATTGCATTAACTGTTAATTGATGTAATTAAGTTTTACTTTCTAATATTGATGCGTAAGGCCATGATTTAAGTTTTATTTTCTAGTATTTGATTCATAATGACATGATTTTGTTACTTTGATGTTTGGTTAAATTTATTTTAAAAAGTTCAATTTAGCAGCTTATAAATTTTTTTTGCTATATGAGTTTAAAAGCTATCAAAATGTATGCTTGTATAATTAAATTCCAAATGTTATAGATTGTTTGAGATTTTTTTTTTTTTGATATATAACAAGATAGATATGAAGATGAGTGTAGGCTTTAACTACAGTATTTTGGAATTAAAAATATAAAATAAAATAATTTATATCATCTACAATATTTTTGACATAAAAATATAAAATAAAAATACAGTATTTCAAAAAAAAAAATCGATTTTCAATTTTTTCATATTAAATATTAATCCATGAAATTGAAAATTTGAACTAAGATTTTGAAAAATAATTTGAGGTGGAGGAACTTATATTTTGAATAGCTAGTTTATAAACACTCAATGAATCGTGGATTGTATTATATAATTCTCTTAATTGCGTTTATGCCTTTTTCACTCACCATTGTAACGATTTAATATGATCCAAATTCCAAAGATTTCTATTAATAACAACACTCTAAATTTATATCCTTTACATTAATTAATTAGGTCATCATCAACTTTTACTGTAGCCAATGAAAAACCCTATATAAACTACAAAATACACACTATGTTTCACTCACAAACTAAACCTAGCTATAGCACTAAAAGAAATAGAGGTAGTGAAAATATATATATTCCTATGGCTAGCAGAAGCTTAACTACTTGTCCCAATATCCCTACATTAATATTATTTTGTTGCATGTTAAGTAGTACTACTACTCTTTCCCAACCAAATACAGTCTCATCAGAAAAGCGCATTTGCATTATAGGCGAATTCGAAGTGCATATACTGAACCAGCTGCCCATCAATTTTCCTCCTGTAATGCTACATTGTCGATCCAAAGACGATGATTTGGGAATTGTGATTCTTGCCGCAAACCAAGAGCTTCACTGGAGTTTCTGTCAGAATTTGTGGTTGTCTACTTTGTTTTTTTGTGATGCTGTGTGGGGTTCCAAGAAAGCTGATTTCCATGCATGGAACGCGAGATGGTTTACATTTAAGAATGCATATTGGAAAGTATATGGTGATGGTTTTTATCTTTCTCAAGATCAAAATGGCAATTTCACAAAACAAGTTGACTGGTCTCCTGCCAATTAGGATTTTAATTAATTTATCTGTTTAATTATTGAAAGAAGTTAGTAATTAAGCAGAGAGAAACGTCGCGTACGTACTAGAATAATTTATTGTGTGCTTTTATATTGGATTGTAGTATGAGTAATTAGGAAGCTGGAATAGTAGATCAAATTTGTATCAATAAATTTGAAGTCAGTGTTTTTGATTAATGCACTTGGGTTGTTATAGTATGTTATAATATCTACGCATGAGATCATTTCGAATTGAACAACGACAAATTAAATATTGCATTCAGTAATAATTATGCATGCATGTTATTCTTTTTAGTTGGAATATAGAATTAGATCTTGGTCCACAAGTTGGATTTTCACAAAATGATTACGTTAGCATAATGTTACTTGTACGAATGTCGTCGTAATTGATCCAAAAATTGATCAAATAGTTGTAGTCACGAGGACTGAAAAAACTACCACAATTTCGATTTAACATAAATATTGGCCCAAATGCCCTAATTGTTTCTCAATTACTCCATATCACAGCTGCAGATTGTTGATTTTGCTTTCTTAATATATATATAGAGATATACTAATTAAAAGAGTTCAGAAGAAAAAGGTGTGTATTATTTGCAGTCTATGGATGTATTAGTTAAGTTGCATGCTAGGGACGAGCACGAATCGGTTAACCGCTTATTTACAATATAAAAAAACTTATCGTTCGATTTTTGATCATCGATTCGGTTAACTATTAAAAAATAAAAAGTAAAAATCAAAAATCATATTAGCGGTTAACCTAAAATTCGGATCGATTAACCAATTTCTCACCGGTTAAGCATAATAAAATAATTATAATGTTTTTATTGTATGCAATTTTATAGTACAAATAAGTTCAAGCATTTTTTATACAAGCAATCTTCATATAAAAATAATAATATATCTATCTAATACTAATTAATTGGTATTGATCATATATAAATATGCAAAACTTATTGAATGATTGAAATAGTAATATAATTAGAAAATCAATGATTCAAAATCTGTTATTATGAGAGATGTTATCACGTGGTTTGAATAATTGATCACATTCAAAAAAAAAAAGTACGATAAGCAAGAACAATATAAAAAAATTAAAAGAAAATAATAAAAAATAAAAATTCTTTATTGATTCACGGTAGTTCTCATTATCATGATGATAATTTTTTTAGGAGAAAATAGAATATGCAGATGAAACAAAACATAGTCCTCGTGTAGTCTTTTGTATTGTAAAATTGTACATATATCTAAAAAATTAGAGTTAAGTATTTAGACTAATATACAATTCATAGCATATATATATATATAGAAAATGGATCATAGGAGAACTAGTGCTTAGATAAGAAATAAGAATCATTCTGAATTGTTAATTAAAATTTATGGTCCAAATTAAATATGCATCAAATTTATGTATATAGGACTTATTTACCCTAATCATGATAAATCATGTTAAGATAAAATAATATAAGGATATTAAGATATCTTGAGTTTATTTTTTCTTAAATGATGTTTGGTAGACATAATAAAAAAAAATCTTGTTAAATTGGTAAATATCGTTTGGTAGACAGTACTTTAAAAACTTGTTAAATTACTTGATTGTCCTTGTTAAATATTTTTAACAATTTTGTCATCATCTCTTCAAATTACTGGTGCCCTAGGTAGGCTAACAGAGTATATGAAATTTTCATTACAGAGAGGTGACATGCACATGTTTCATGCGATGTTGCTGGAGATGGTGGCGCCGGTGCCGGGGATGGTGGGCGGAATGCTCATCCACTTGAAGTCATTGCGGCAGTTCGAGCAGAGAGGCAGTTTGAAAAAGGCGTTGCTCGAGGAGGAGACGGAACGCTCCTCCATTTGAAGTTGTTGCGGTGGTTCAAGTATAGTAGCGGTTGGATCAGAGCGCTGCTCGAGAAGGTGGAGAACGATCGTATACACTTGATGACCTTTTTCAAATTCGCAACAACTCAAAAATTGCTTTAAAACCAATATAACTATTCATCTAAGTTTTGTTTGTCGCAGGGTCTACGTCCGCATTGGAAAACGAAACAGTGAAATCTCACTCAGGTCCTTCTCTTTAAACGGACTCAGCCGATTTTAATCTTACCTACCAAATGCATGGTTTTCACTAGATAACTTTAGTTATGTAGCCTTTTATGACCTGCCAAATGATGTATTGAAATTATGATGCTTTGGTTAATGCATAAAAATGCATTATCATGTAATGCAGTAAAATATTACACATGATGCATCAAAAAAATACGAAAAATGCATAAGTTTTGGTTCTTACCAGATTCCACCCATATATACACACACACATATATATATATATTAAATGTATTTATTGGTACATTAAAAAAAATGAATCGATCGGTCTAGTTAATCATATTTCTAGTCAGTCTCTATTCAATTTATCGGATGGTTCGATTTTTCGGTTCTTTACGCTCAACCCTAAGTTGCACTCCATTTCTCTAATTAAATAGAGCCAGATCTTTATCATGGTGTATCTTATTAGTAATTTAGATTGATATATCTGAAGTTATAATAAGAATATTATTATAATTGTTTTTCAATTTCCATTCCGAACTATAAAACCTTGCAGTGATTAATAAATAATTCTATTCGATTTCCTTTTACTACCATTGGCTATATCTATCTATCTTAAGGCAGACATCTGTTGCCCAATAATAATAATAAAATATATACTAGCAAAAAGGAATTTCAACTATAAATTGCAAGATGGAACCCTCCAACCATATTTAAGAATAATAACGTACTAATTGTTATGACAGTTAAATATTGTGATGTTTCTTATACTAATAAACATTTTCGTGTGGGCAAATTGTGGCGAAGCTTTTGCATTAGAAAAGAGAAGATCAATGCATTATAACGAGCAACATAGGAGCTTATATAACAAATGAGGTCCCTTCAAATTCGGATCCAATGATGTTAATTTTTATCGATGAAAAAAATGGTGATTTAGGATGTCGTACACTTGTAAAGTATGATATACAATGATACATTTTAAATTGAATTAACTTGGGGCAGGATAAGGCTTTTACGTCAAGCCTATCCATTTGTACAGAAATAAACTCCAAACTCCTTAAAGAAGTGCACAAAACTAAAGCTGTACGTAATAATTTGTGATAAGAATTGAACAACAAACTGCTGCAAGTCCGGGAATCAAGACACTATCATGAAGCAGCCATCGATGAACTTAGTATGTGAATCTGCAAACAGTCATTAGAAAATAGATAATTATGCGATATTTGGATGAAAGTATATCAATAATCGATGTTTCTAAATAATATAGACATATCTTACCTTATTCACAAGCAAGTTTACTTGCTCTCTGTACATCTCCTTTAGATCAACAATATCCGCGCGAAGTTCTTCCAACTATATAATTATCATTTATCCATTTTCAGAATCCGATACAATGATTTGAAGCAACTGTGATAAAAATGCACGGGCAAAAGTACAGCATGCTTGAGAGTTATAAACTAAGGCTATGTTTGGTATCCAAGATACGATAGTCATCTTAGGATAATTACACTACAGTAAAAAGCCCTTTCGTTTAGCTAAGTAGATGAAAGAAAGCCCGAGATCTTCAATCTTCCACTGGATTAGCTTTCTCGTTGGATGAGCATTTAGGTATCTCGGATACCAAACATATTCTTATTGTTCTGATTTCCAGATTAAGTTGAATAAAATACAGAATGTTGAAGTACTTGGAAGTAATATTCAAGCTGCTAGTATTGGTTTATAGCATGAAGAACATATATTGGAGAGAGTGTAATGTTGTTATCCAAACAGATAAAATTCAAGTGAATTTTAATATATACAATAATTCTGCACAAAGCAATCAATAGCTATATTTTATTATCCGTCACATGTATATATATATATATTGTTCTTCATATAAATACTCTAAATTTGTAGTTGTCCATCTTCTGATTCAAAATCATGGACTCTTAACACGTCCAGTAGTATAAAATGGTTACTTTTGGTGATGCCGTAAAGGGGAAAAAAAAATAGAGATACCTCTTCATCACGTTCCCCCATCAACTCCAGTGCTGCTGAGTGTCTCCTTCTAAGTGATTCTAATTCTGCTCGTATTCCTGGTAGTGTAGCAGCGTCTGACCGTAATTTTTCACACTGCAGCATGCAATCCGTAGGTATATCAAATCCATAACAGAAGTAGAACGTAATGTTAGAAGAGTTCTCTTTCCAGTAATTAGGAGGGTGGCAGATCATATATATTAGAAAATTATTATCTTGCTCTGCAGCAGAACCACCTAAGTAAGATTGAAATATAAAAAGGAACTCATGTGCTCAAAAAACAGACACAAAGAGAGAAAAAAAAGGAAAGAAACCACACCTCTGCTGTCATTTTGACTAGTTCCTCAGCGAGTGAGTCACGGATAGATTCCAAAGAAGCCTGCAAGGAATGGAAGAAACTCCAGTTACCGAATGGATTCTAAATGCTGAAAGTTAATGAGGTATGTACTCTGGCAAAATGATCACTAAGCCTAGTTACGTGAGCCAGAGATCAGTTTATACCAATCTAGAAGCATAAGATGCAAGCTCTCCCTCCTTTTGACGAAGGGCAGCTTCAAAAGTGTTAGATGTCATGCTCTTCATGTAGTATGGACTTGTCGCGCCATCCCCAGCATTTCTATGCTCAGAAAAGTTTTCAGATGAGCTCAACGTCGACTGCAAGAAATAGCTTTCTTCCATACTGCTCAAACTGCTCGCACTCGAAATCTTACGAGTCAAGTTGCCTGTTGAAGTAGACTGTCAAAATAAACAGTAGATGAATCATATAAGTTATGTGTGCTTAGTTGATGGAAAATACCACTATCAAATGCAGCTGACTTCTGTCTAGCTATAGGATTTTGATCAGGTAAAGTAGAAGTCTGGTTGCAGGCAGCCCTTTCCTGATTTAGACGAGCAGTTTTTTCCCGCTCTAGTTCCTGTTGAGTTGAACGGTCTTATCAACAAGCTAGTAATTGGAACTAAAACTTGAAATGATATGCAAATTATATTTAATCATATAAAGCATTCTCCTAGTACAACTTGAGATGAGAACAAATAAGAGGAGCACTCCACATATGTATGACTTGAGAAGCAAAAGACAAAACTAAAAACAGCAAAACTGCAGCATTATCACAACAACACAGTCAAAGTTATACGACTAATTTCTAGTTAAAACTAAAAACAATACCTGTTGAAGAAGCTCTTGATGCATCAGCACATCATGCAACTCCTCCTTATGTTTTCTCCTGAGTTCCTTCAGTTCACCTTCGAGCTGAACAGCACGACTTTCTTTAGTGTCAGCTTCCTCCTTCAAAGCGAGAAATTCCTGCCTATGTTCAGATGCCTTGTGTCTCTCCTTTTCAAGAGATCTTGTCAGCTGTGTCTGCTCAGCTCTAAGACATGATATCTGCAATAATCCTCTACCATAAGCTGATCTTCAACATAAATTGCTCACTGACATAGATCGAGTATTATAGTAAATACCTGAGCTTCAAGAACATTTATCCGAGACAAAGTTTGAGTTAAACGCTCACTGATAGAACGCTCCTTTTCCTCTGCAGTAGCCACTTTTGACTCTGCTTCCTATATTTAGATCAAGAATGAACTCAGATGCATCAAAAGCATAATAACACATAAGAGGTATTTCAAGGTTCCCAAACCTGAAGTCGTGAGTTCAAAGATCTCTCTACAGCAGCCCAAGCTTCAGCTCTTCTGGAGGCTGTTTCCTGAAATTGATCATTAAGAAAATAAATAAGTAAAACAAATGAAGCAATTCTAGTCATCTAAAAAGATACTAAGCACACAGTACAAGTGTAAAACCTGCATTGCTTCAATCTGCCTTAGAAGAGGCCGGGTAGATTCAGGAACTTGTGTTACTAACTCCTCGCACCTACGTTCACTAGCCTAGAAAAGTGATTCCATATCAGATGATGGACGTTCAAAAGGCTCTGCAAACAAATTGATGTATAAATACAAAGGCCAAACTTACTTGATATCGCTTTTGAAGATCTTCAATATCCTTACGAAGCATATCTTCTCTGAAAACTGCCTGCACAAGAGTGAGAGGTAAGTGTCCTTTTCATATGAGGATAACAATTATCCACAAGCTTTTTTCTGAAAAACTGACCTGCTGCTCCTTTCTGGTCAGTGTTTGCCTTAAACCTTCAAGTGTCTGAATTAGCATACTTTCGCGCTCCTCAACCTCTCTTAGGCGACTTTCTAGCTCAGTTCTCGCTTCAGTATTTGCGCGCGCCTCTGCTATAGTTACCGCTTCTTTTGCTTCATTCAGAGCATTTGTGTAGTATTCTTTTTGGTCTGCAAGTTCAGCTTGATGTTTTTCCATAGTTTCTTGGAGCAAATTTTCAGTTGCTGCCTTGTCCCTTTTTAAGCTCTCTACTGTATTCTCTT
The DNA here is from genome assembly GCA_026898415.1 of Leonotis leonurus. NCBI lineage: Eukaryota > Viridiplantae > Streptophyta > Magnoliopsida > Lamiales > Lamiaceae > Leonotis > Leonotis leonurus. The sequence continues at coordinate 8,176,030 of JAPKLX010000001.1, forward strand.
CAACCTATTAATGAATATCCACGTCGATTCCAATAAGAATGACACCAAAAAAGTGATGAATAAGAGATTAATAATACAGGTGATTGTCAAAGATAAGTCAGAACTTTAGAGAGAAAAAGAGTAATCAAGTATAGAAAGATCTTGATACCCAATGACAGAAAACAATGCAGCCGTTGAATGTAAAGTTAAGTAGTAATTTCCACATTGAAAGAAAAGCTCCAAAACTAGAAAAAAGTTGTTTGTGAATACATCACAGAAAGGACAGGGGAGCATCCAATTTTTATGTGTTTTACAACCATAACGGCAAGCAAAAGAGAATTAATTGATTCCAGAATCGCACTACACTAGGGATGAAAAACAAAAAACCCTAACTAAAATATATTTCAATAGTGCAACAGATATACAAGTTGAAATAACGGGATATGAAAGAGGGAAATAGTTCAGCCACTTCTCATATTGAATTGTATAGATCATAAATATCGCTAGACAACATAATAGAGGCAAAATTAGCAGTTTCTGCAGAGAAGTGTTGATAATATATAGGATCCTGGAATTAAAAGAGTATCAAAATCTAACTGGCAAAATGCATCAAAATAGAGGCCTACTTCAAACAATTCAGAAGATGCTTATTGGTGGTAGCGCAGCAGGAAGCATACTTATGAGAAATGACATACAAATACATAAAATAGAAGAAAAGGCTACCTGCAGCTTAGTAAGTAAACCTTTTTTCTCTTCCTCGAGCTCTCTGATCTGGCTTTCAATAAAATTTGATAAATTAATTAAAGAAGAAATTCATGTTAACTTTGAGATGAAAAGATTTCAATGAAAGAAGAAAATGATCCAAGAAATGCACACCTGTGCCCTCAGCTTTCTAATATGACCTTCCTGAGCAGCTTGCTTTTTCGAGAGCTGTTCACCTGGAGATCAATGGTACATCAGAACTTCCATGTCAGTTGTACTTAAATTGCTGAAACATGCTTATGAATGATATCAAATAAGTAGAACTAGCAAAATGTTTTTTTAACTTAATTTAAATCACTTATTGTGAGTAAGATAGTGTAAACACAGAACAAGACAAGACTACATACTTTAAAAAGATCACTTCATAAAGCAAGAAAACCTACTTAAAATGTTCGATGCAAACTCCTTGACTTGTTTATTCTGATTTCTTTTCTGTTTTTTCGGAGGAAAAAGCTACCTGATGTTTTCTAGACTTCTAGTTCCCCTTTCTACAACTATGAGAAGCTATGGAGGAAAATAGTTTTTGTAGACTGGGAGAATCATTCATCTCAAACTAACACAAACTATATTGTTTAAGAAGTTATCATTAATGCAATTGAAGTTCAAGAAGTCACTTAATTATATTCTCTGTGAGACTTCCATCCTTTTTTCTATATTAAATTCCCTGATGTCCATATCTAGAAGATTTAGTTCAACTTCCATGTGACACAGCATATTGCTCAAGCTATTTAAAATAATTTTCCTGCTCAATAGAATTTCACACCTTCGGCCATGACTTGGGTGATTATTTCGTCCTTTTCTTTCAGAAGAGCTGCAGCATCACTTTTCTTATTTTGTTCTCTACGCAGTGTATCCCTTTCCTTAGTGATAGCATAAGCCTGAAATAAAGGAATTCTCAACTTCATCGATCTTACGGTTTTTACCAAGTAAATAACTCGTTTGAAATTAATATAGAGCTTAGTACAATAACTTCATTGGCTACGTCAAGTATACCATGATGTATTATTCAAATGGATCATGCATGAAGTTAAAGAAGAGATGAAACAGGACCAGCAAAATTATACCTTTCTCTCAAGCACTGCCACCCTTTGATGATACTCCTCTCGTATAGATTCAATTTCAGCTTCATTTGTTTTTCTCTGGAAATCACTTTAGCCAGTTAATAATTTGTTCACATATCTGTAGAAATATGTTTTGTGTAAGTGTGTCAGAAAGCATTATAGTCGTTACATGTTAAAGAATGTGCATAGATGCTCTTAGATACTTCAGGACACAAATGCAGCACTGTACAATACAGCTCAATATGGCCTAGGCGGTGGAAGGCAACAGAAAAGTGTCCAGAAGACATCATAAGAGATGTTAGATCTACAGAGTTCATCCTAACTTGAAAGTTGAAATCCCATGATTCTCAGGCAGACTTCCTTTTAAGACCACCCGTGATTATTTTATTTCCTTTATACTCTTTTTCGGAAGTGCTTCACATGCATCAGCTTTACTTGACACCAAAAATAGTCTTGCATGTTGCATTTCTTGTGGGAAAATGATTTAGAACCCCACTCTTACATTTTCCTTCATTCCAATTCCATGTTATTCATCAGATATACCGGTTTTTTGTTTTGAATGCTAACCACAAGTCACAAGAAATATTCATTTAACTTGCCAAACCCATTTCATGATGCATTACGATTTTGGCTGTAGATTTAGAAACCTGGTGATTCATGGTATAGAAGCATGGAGCAAATACTAACTCCAAAGACCAAGATCTCCAGTAGTTAAATTTATATTATACTATGGGAACAGAACTTCTTTGTTGATGTGCAAGTATTATTTTGTTTTATTAACTAATATCCATCATAAAAATGGAATAAAGATCTGGTGATATGCTTCTAAGTACGTATGGATTAAGAAATATCGACAAATGATAGGAAGCAAAATAGATCTGCCAGTGAATATCTCATCCTCCCTCTTTAAAGTCACATTTGAACTCACAATAGCTATACTGTATCAAATAATGATTATGGGCTATCAGGAATTCATATTTTATCCAGTCAAAGGTGAGTATCCTAGTGTCACGTCAAATTACAGGGGAACTCAATAAAATAAAACTTGTAAGTCATCGTGCATGTGAGCAAATGAACTTTATGACTAGTTCTGCACACACAGTTTTTATTCTGAAACCAAAAGCAGTAACAAAAAAATAACAACACAATGGGTACAGTAAAAAAAATAAAACCATTAAAAGAAAAGAGTGACCACTCACCTTCAAGTCATCAATTAAAGATTTTAGCTGCTCGTTTTCATTCATCAACCTTGCAATTTCATCAGCCTTGGCCTGGGAAGTACATAGGAGGGAGGAAGTTATCACATTTCACCTCTTTAAATAACATAACAAGAAGAGTATCGCATGCATACAACAAAAGAAAGTACCAAGAGTGCTTGATATTCCTATTTAAATGCTACCTTCATATTCTAGACTCAAAATCAAAGAAGAACCTGGAAAAAGAAATACTTAGAAAAAGGAATATATGAAGGAAACTCTTAATTTTGTTGGGGGTTCCCGCTAAAACGGCATTAGAGCTGATTTGTGGGAGAATCACCTTTCTTAACACACAGCAATAGATCCAATTCTCTAGTCAATAAAGTTATCCACATGTACTTCAATACCTGAGCTTGTTTTGCAGCTCCATGCAGTGCAGCTTCCATCATATTCATTTCCTTCTTCACTTTCTCAAGTTCAGCAACAGCATCTGCGGTATTGAGAGAGTTTCTTCCAGAACTCACTCGTTCCTTTACATTTGTATCTTCCAAGCGCTGCTTTAGCTCAACTGAATTAGCCACAGATGTAATCAGATCCGAGGCTTCTTTTGAAGCCTCCACCTCATTATATTGCAAACCAGGATGTTCGTCTGTAGAAGTATCTACTGCTTCTATGGTGCTAACAGGAACATCTAAGACCAAAGTTTCTCTACTTTCAGCTGGGCCTTGAGGAGAAGGATTGTGAATTTGAGCTGGTAAAACGTCTTCATCATCTTCTCTTTTGTCACTTTCATCATTTATGCTCTCAGACACACTATTAGCCTCATCAATAGTAGAAACAGAAGTGCTGGATCCTATTGTACCTCCAGAACCTGTTGATTCTGGTTCTGGTGACTCCAACAATGTAGAAGATACTTCTTCTGACCTTTTCTCTTCCTGAAGATTGTCTGTTGATCTAGGTTGTACAGACTCTATAGATGTAGGAAGTACTTGTTTTAACTTCTCTTCCTCTTGAAGGTTGCTTGAAGATTCTGTTTGCTGAACATCTTCAGATTTTTGTTCAGAAGCTTCGACAGGGAGTGGAGGTGAAACCACCTCAGCTTCTCTGTGCTCAAAAGCAGCATTCTCTTTTGCTTCACCACTGATATCATTTATTTCCTCTTCAAATGCTGTTACCACCTCTGCATTTCTTAATTCTTCCTTTTCATCTTCTCCTCCAGGTTTTTCTTCACTCTCTTGATAGGCTGAATTGCCAGCCTCAACTTTTTTCTCCTTGGCAATGGATGTAGGATCTAAGGCATCAGACTTGTCTGATGACTCAACAGTATTTTCGCCACCTCTCTGACCCATCAACCCAATGATAGGATCAAACAAGGCCTTCCTGTCTGTAGATGAAGGCCATAGTCCTGACACTGTTATTAAAAACTATTAGTAAAAATAATTGATGGTCATTGGTCAATCACAACACGCCAATTTACATACTTCAGTTCAAGAACTACTATAACTACATTTACAAAACCAGATCGGGAGCATATAGCTGATTTCAAAACTTTCTAAAAAGTTCTGCATATGCATTTATGAATAAGAATAAACGTACTAGTAGCATTATTCCCTTGCAAAACCTCAAGGCACTAAAAGCAGCATACTACAGAAACTGATACATTACAACGAATCTAGTTCACCCACTTGGTACATAGATAGCAAACCTCAAACTATTCCTTTAAGTTATCTATTTCATTGTCAACGCTTGTGAGAAATCTGTCTATGGATCGCATAAACTATGAAAACATTTCATTCATTACAAAATGCAGCTAATGATTATAATTGGCAAAACAACTCATACCCCTCTCACTGTTACTCGCAGCAGCAGCAGCAGCATCCGCCGCTGCCTCAGCCTCAGAATTCTCCTCGAGCCCAAGCGCAGTATCGAAGTTCTTCTCGATGTTTTTCACACTTTCACTCAGCTTATTCACCGCTCCCGCAAAATCTAAGTTCCCCAACGAGACTTTCCCACTGAACCACGCCATATCTTCAATCAGGCAGCTTGATCCACCCAACCGACTATCGCGTTCACATCATTGAAGTTGCCAACCCAATCAAAACACGCATCACACCTCCCCAAACAAAAGAAAAGAATGAGATATTTTGCTAAATTGAGAAAATCTCCGCAGTGATAAGCGATAAAAAAGGAAAAACAAAGATCGAATGTCTTCTAATCCGTGTTCAGTTTCGGAATTCGCTTAAACGGTGTGAAATGAACCGTGATTCCAGAATCGAATCGGATATTTGGGCGCTGGAGATTCGGAACAGAGGGATCTGCTAGTGAGGAGCCGAATCGTAGCTCAAAATCGAAAAATCCAAAAGAAAAGCGATGTTTTTTTATAATTAATAGATAATTAAAAATTTAAACATGGGCATCATAAATTAATCTCTTGTTGGTACGGCGAATTGGCGATTGCAATTTTTTGCAGCGAGGGTTGATGATTAAAATGAGGAAACGGCACCGTTGCAAGAAACTTAATTATAATCGCTTCTTTTTATCTTTTTCAGTGTTTACCACAGCTGGAACTTGATTAATCTGGGAAAAGAAGAAAATTTAAAATTTGATTTTAGCTTATTTATTTATAATTAATACATATCCACACCTAAGACTCAAAGTCGCGCAAACTAACTAACCTTTTCATTTATAGTAGAAAATATTCATAATTGAACATTAATGAAATTGAACTCATTTAGTAAGTAGACCATCAATGCAGTTAGAGCATCGGCCACCAGGCACGCGCCTGCATGCAGCTTCGGGAAAGGGAATGGCGCGCGCCCGAGCGTGATACTCCCACTGCAGGGGTGTCGGGCGCGCTGTCGGGATGGCACTTGCGAGACGGGCGCAGGGGCGCGCGACTCCGCGCGAGTTCACTGCTGCAACTCCTCGGGGCGCGTGCTCCACCTATTTTAATTTTTTTTTCGTTTTTTTATTTTTTATTTTTTAAAATTCATCTATAAATACCACATTTCATTTCATTCTTCATATCAATTTCTAGTCATTTCAATTTCTCGTATTTTAATTGTATTTCAATTTTAAGTAATGAAATTTTAATTTCTAAAATTTGTTATTTTAATTTTAATATTATTTATTTAATTAAATTAATTAAATATTTATATTTTTCGTTTTTCTTAAATTAAATATTTATTTTATATTATAAATTTAAATTAACAAAATAAATTAATATCATTTTCACAAATTCAATCATTTTATAATGATTAGTAGAGTTTCTCAAACCCCAAAGTGTGAAACCTCCACTGTTACCTACCAACAATCTCCCAAACCCCAAACTTCAAAAGTTCCATTTAATTATAGAAATGCCACCGAAACACATTTTGCCAACTCCATAACTGCCCGCCACTGCGGATGCTCTTAGAATTACAGTTTGATTTTTCGAGGTCCAATTAAAGAGAGAGAATATATTCATAGTTTAATAGCAATCCGGCAGAGATATAGTACATACTGTTATAAATCATTACAATTTACAAACAGGTTCTCCCTTCATAATCATATAGCATATGTTACGAATTGAGCTGAAAATAACACATTTACACAAAATAGAAACACAGGTCAGCACGAACGAAAGTTGTGTTCAGTCCTCACATTACTGCCCCAAGATATTCGATATCGACTTGCTGACTTTCTGAGATAGTTCTTCCCTGTGAGAGATAAAGAAAAGGGGAGAGAGAGAGGGGGTGTTGTAATTAGCATTAACTGCTTCCATAAAGACTCAGAAAACCGTTTGAACACTAAAATGGATGCATATCAAATGCCAAGTGACCACAAATAGTAAAACTTGTGATAACAGAAAAAGGCAAAATCGAAATGTGTTTATGAACTTGATGAATCGACATGAATGTGAAGCAACTACAGCGTGCATATTGCTCGTGTGTGTTAAGACTTTAAGTAGCAAAGAGTAAGTGCAATAAATGATAGGAGTCGGGGAGCTTTCTTACCGGTCAGGTTTGAATAAGAGGTATCGGTAAGTGAACCACTGAAATCAAATTTCCCCACATTAGTAGTTTGAGGTAAGAGCTGGAATTGTAGGAAGATTAGATCACTTACCGAAGCAAACAACAACCCGATGAACTCAAGCAGACTTGGAACAATAGGAAGTTTGTCAATGGCCTGTTTTCATGTCCAAGAAACATCAGAATGAAACACTCAATAAAAGCTTATAAAGAAGTTCTTTTGTATTTATTGGCAAAATGATAGAAACTAGTTACCGTCACAATATTAATTGATGCCCAAAGTGCAACGACGCCTGCAAATCCTAAACCAACCAGAGCCAGGCGATCTTCAGATTTATCCCACTAATCAAATCAGTTGAAAAAAGTTGAGAAGATCAGTACCAATAAAAGCACAATGATCAAGAAGCAGCATTTTGAATTTGAAAAAAAAAAGAAAAAGAAACAGAGTAGCACTCTAGGGTGGGGGAATCAGTGATCAAGATAGTGGGAACATTGCGCAGAAAGAGATGGTGCAGATGACTCACAAGATCCTGGATGGACTTGACAATCGAAGATTCCGAGCTTTCACCTGTGGCTTTTGCTATCACTCCTCCAAAACGATGCAATCTCTCTACTTGGTCATGACAAAGGAAATATTGGTTTGAATACAGACACAAAAATAACTCCAACCGATACTGTAATATGGCAGGTGATATCTATAATTTGGGACGTGATACTTTTGCTATTTGCCCAATGTAGGATTGCAAGCCAAAATTCGTCACTGGATCTCTCTACATTCATATTGCATAATTTTATTAGAAATCCATAGTCATGAGCTTCTTAGGTACCATAATCCTAAGCACCTTTACACATAGTTATGACGGCGTGAGCAAACCTCTAGACTCTACTATGTAAGCCGTAAGGCAACAAAAGAAGCAAAGTCAAAAGCATATGGCAGTTCGATAGTATAATTTTGAACAAAATATTTGATACCCTTCAAAACAGGAATCATAACACCATCAATTTCCAAAGCAACTTTATAAGTCCAGAAGCACGAGTTCCAAACCACCTAAGACTTCAAAACATCGATTGACCTAATACAGTGTCTTATCAGAAATACACTTCATTGGGTGCTTACTTTAGCACTAAAGTCATCTTCAGAATCATAATACATTATCAACAAAGCTGACTTCTGGAACAAGGTACATACTTTTTGGAAATCAACCTTTATAGAACTTCGATTATCCGAGATTTCCAAACCAAATTAATGGAATTAACTAGAAATATAAATGCGTTTCAATTATAAAGGATTTATCAACTAACGCTACTTTAATAAAATTTACATAACTGCAAACTTAGAAAAGCAAAAGCAGGATATACCTTTAGCAGATGGAAGTGCGAATTTCTGAGGAATCCCAAAAACGGGTTTTCTTCCATTGACCACCATCAACGGTGGGGAGGGGATCCTTGCCAACAACATTGAAGCCATCTAACACAAAATTCAGCAAAGAAAGTGACTAAATTTGATCGATATTATCGATTCTGTTTTGAATTTCTCTCGAATTTATTGGAAGCTCGTAGTCTTCGAGTTTTTACCTTGCTCTAGAGAGGGAGAGGGAGACGCTGACTGGTTTTGCGCGAAAATTAGACAGAACCACCAATTATTGCTCACAGCACTTTAATATTTATATAAAATATATACGCTTTCAAATTGTAATATTTAATACTCTTATTTTTTTTATTTGATACACTCACCTTTTGTATATATTCTTACCAAACACTTATTATTTTAAATTTCTTATATTTTTTATTATTTTTCCACTACAAATATAATTTATAAAAAAAATTAATTTCGTATATTTCTTCATAACACATCTTTAATGGATTAGCGCATATATATTTGTAGAAAATAAAAGTGAGAGGGATAGGGTTATCCAACAAAATCCACGTGGCACCTACTCTCATATCTCTTCGAAGAAAATGATATTTCCTCGTGGTAAGCAATATCCAGTCAGAGAAAAATAAAAAATCAATTGAAAATTAAAATCAACATAGTTGTTATTGTTAGTTAGAATATTGAATTAATGTTCTTGATTTTGTTGCATCTAATACCTTAATGATCAATTTCTTGTTGAGTTACTTACGTTTATGAGTTTCTATATTTTGATCATCTTGTATGGGAAAACAGAAATTAAATAACACACACATTTAAGTATCTTAAAACAAACTTAAATTACATCAATTGTAGAAAACAGCATGCTTGCTCTAAACAACCACCAGTCTTTGTAGTGTTAGACCAGAAAGAAAAAAAATTACAAAAGAAGTTGTAATCTCTGTACAATGAATGGGAATGACTTGATGCATTTCCCATAACTACTTAAAAGTACAACTTCATTAGGATTAAGGCCCTATAATTTATGACCATTTTATATACACTTAAGTATCAAAATCTTGATTAGTACTAATGGCGCGAACTCAAGTTCTCAAGCTTCTCTAGGAATCTCCTGTTTGTAGCAAGTATGGCTGGCCTGACCAGCTGAACCGAATCAGATTCCTCCGGCGCCTCTTTCTTCGCCTCCGCCTCTCCATTCTCCCACCCCATGAAATCCAGCAGCGTCGTCTTCTCTTCTCCATTGTCCTCTGCTGAAGATTTAGGCGGGGTGAACGACTTCGGTTGGTCTGCACCTGCTTGACTCCTTGCCTGAGAGTCAATCAGCATCACGTCGTCTATTCTCGAGAGCACCGTGAACGCGAGGCTCTCGATGATTCTTGAGTAGCTCTCAAGAAGGGCATGCCCCACGTCCTATAAAACCAAGAAAAAGATGAAATAGAACTCTGTGTGATCATACATGAACAATTGTGATAAAGAGACATTCAGACTCCTACTCTGTTGTATTGGATTTTGCTGATGTCTAGATCAGATTGTGGAATTCCTGGGAACCTATGCTTCAAGATGAGCAGAATTGTCTCTGCTCTATCTTCAATGATCTCTCTCTTCTCCATGCTCACAGCTGATCCCCATGGAGATTTGTTATCCTTAGCGTTCATCTTTCTCTCCCAGATCACAACCGATGCCTCGATCTTGTTCTTGAGGTCAAGGATCTTGTGCTCCGACGATAAGTCCACGGACGAGAGGAAGATGTCGGGATCGAAGAAGTCATCCGTGATGCTCTTGTACATTGCATCTCCGAGGCTGGCTCTCCCGTTCTGCCGGCAAACCAAACAAGGGACAGTGTTAAAAAGGTCCAACATTGTAAAATTATTAGAGCTTATTATGTGGTTTCGCGCACACCTTGGGAAGAGCTTCAATGTAGCTTTCTGGGATTTCCATCTCAGTCAAGACCTGCGCATTTATAGCCATGGCTGCTTTGAGCACTTGGTGCACAGAATCCTTCTGATACTGCAGCCATTTCTTTGTGACTTCAGAGAGACCGTTTGGAGGGACCTTAGGCGTAGGGATCCACCATTTCTCGTTCTGGCTAGGCCCCTTCTCGTAGAAGAACTCGTTCTGATCCTTGAAATTATCCAGACAATCCTAGTAGTTCATAATGAAAAACATAAAAACATGACAAGAGGAGCGAAGAATGAATCGCAAGGAGAAAACAAAAAATAGAGAGAATTTTACTTACAAGGAGCATGCCATCCAGCTTCTTTAAGGCAGGAATGTTCATGTGAAGGTCTGTTCTCTGTCTTGTTATCATAATCTGGTGTGCAGTGAAAGTTGCATACAATCTTGTTTAATTTACAAACGTGATATACATATATATAGAGAGAGACAGAGAGAGAGAGATAGACCTCCATGTTGCTACCATCTTTAGCTTTTTGTTTAGAAGGAACAAATTCAACAATGTGATCTGTTACAGACAAGAGCCAATCAATCTCTTTTTTCCATCTTGCCTTAGTGTCTGGTGCCATAGGTTCCAATCTCTTTTGTTCTCCAAAAGCAGAAGCTGATTTCAACAAAAACAATATTACATGTAGAGTAGTCCAAGTCCCATCAATGGACATGGATAATATAAAAAATGAGAGAGTAAACCGGCTAAGTTTGTAACAGCATTCGATAAGGCCAAAGCAGAAGAAACGCCTTTTCCTCCACCGGACATGTCCTCTCCTAGAAGCAACTTTGCAAACTTCTCCTTCATCATATCAATATCTACATTACAAAAATGCATCACTACGGGACAAAAGGGAATAAACCATATCAATGTTCCTTCACCATTTCCAAATACAACTTTGTATATATCCCTTGCCTGAGGGAGGCCCTCTTGGTTTAGGTTCGGGAGCCGGGGCAGGGGAAGGGGCAGGGGCAGGAGCAGGAGCAGGAGTGGGAGTAGAGGTAGGAGCCTCATTTGTCACAGGCTGTTCCAACTGTTGCTGGTCACCGTGATCGTTCAACGGGCTCGAAGCTTGGCTCTTAGACAACCTATCGTCGCCCGTGGAAGATCCATTCGTCTCGATTATCAAACTTTTTGTTTGTCTGATTCCATCAAACATGCCCTTGAACTGCCCCAACTTGGCTTTCAGATGCTCTTTCTCCTCCTCTAGAGCTCGCACCATTTTCGAGTTTTTGCAATGGAAGAATGAGAAGTGAAAGAAATGGAGGCTTTTTTTCTCTCAAGAGAATCTTGGATTAGGAGAGAGAGAAGGGGAATGAGAAGAGGAGATAGTTGTTGATGTGCAGTTGGAGCAAGGATTAAGGGGGGAAATGTGTTAGTTTGATTTCTGGTTTGTAATGAGTTTGTTTTGTTCGTTGGGAGTTTTTGTTTATGAACGTGGGGTGCATGTTAGGGAATGATAAATAGGATAATTAAGATTAAGACAGATCATTGGATGAGTTTAATTGTGTTTAGGCCTTATATTCCTGTGATCTTGTACTATTTTATTCTTCTTCTTATTATTATGTTAGTGAAATTGATGGTAGCTTTTGATTTTCAATATTTGAAGATGTGTAAGAACCAACAATTTCTTGCACCCTCTCCCTCGCTAAATTGAGGGACATCTTACAAATTTAAATGATCTTCTTGAGAAAATTATTCAAGCATCTTTAAAAATATATAGTAAAAATTAAATCGTATATATTAAATGAGACTCAAATTTCACTAACTACTTACAATTAATTTAAAATAATATATGAAATGAGATCCTAACCCTACTCATTACACATTCTCATTAAAATCAAAACACAATATTAAAAGGGGCAAAAGCTAAAATACACATTTTAATAAGTAAAAGATAAAAAATACCTACCTAAAAATAAAAGATGAAAATTACACTTTACATGAGCACATGAGGAAATTTCTCGTATTATCATGAAAATAACATGAGCACATGAAGATAGAGGTGAGCATTCGGATTTCGGTTCGAATTTCGGCCCGATCCGAACCAATCCGAAAATCCGAATTTAAGCCAAAATCCGATCCGATCCGAATCCGAAATCCGAAAATTTTATACTTTTGTCCGATCCGATCCGAAAAATCAGAAATCTCAAATAAAAAAATTCAAAAATTGAAAATCCGATCCGAAAATCCGAAAATCTAGAACAATTTTTTTAACACCTAAAAATCTGAATATTAACAAAAATGAAGCAACTTAATCGATCAAACAAGCACAATTCCACAAAGTTATATAGCAACATAATTATCAAATTCTAAGTTCCAACTACCAAATCATTCATTACAATCAACAACGAAAATAATAAATCATCCAATTGGCCATTGCCAACAAAACACAAAGTTTCAACTTCAAGATCATCAAATCATCTATCTTCAAGGGCTTCCAAGTTTCAACAAATAATGGAGATTGATTAATTTGTTGAAGCTTGCAATGATAAATTTTGTATACCTACAAAAGAAAATTAAAGTTATATAATAAAGTTTATAATACAAAGTAAACAAATTAAATGAGAACAATTAGAACTTTCAAATAGACAAATATCTTCTTCCATTTTTTCGACATCTTGAAGAATTTCCTCAACATCAATTGGAGTAGAGGACTTGCGAAGCCAATCTTGACCACAAACGAGAAACTCCACAACTTTAGGACTTAATGAACTCCAAAATGGATCGAGTACTCGACCTCCCGTGCTAAATGCCGACTCCGATGCTACAGTTGAGACGGGTACCGCAAGAATATCACGAGCAACTTGAGAAAGTACGAGATATTTGGATTCATTCAATTTCCACCATGCTAGGATGTCAAATTTCGGACCACCACTCTCGGTATCTTCCTTAAAAAACCTATGAACATCATTACCATCTTTATGGTGAAAATTTTGATAAATGGACCCCAATTTTCTCATAGCATTCTTTAGTGTATCATCCTCAAGCTCAACACTTGGCAACTCTATTTCTTCAAGCTCATCAACATTTTTCGTAACAATTGGTTGCTTGTAATCATCACACATAGCAATCAATTCATCTTCAACTTCTTTTGCTATAGATTCACCCAACTCAACACTATACATATTTGATAATGCAAGTTTCACCCATTTCAACTTATATCAAAGATCAACAACAACACCCATGAATATCAACTTATTCATTTTCTTCGGATTCCCCCAATACTTATCAAACTTCTCTTTCATATTCTTTGACATTTTACTCAATCCATCATCATTACCTTCTTCTATGAAAGCCATCAACAAAATTTGCACCTTGTAAATCTCATGAAGAAAGAAGTTATTTGTAACATATAAAGATCCATAAATCTTACAAGTTACCTCATAAAAGATCTTCAAAAATTTCAACATCCTTCTTGCTTTCATCCAATCAACCTTACCGGACATCCCTTCCTCCAATTCAAGATCAATAGAATAAGATGGGTCTAGCTTATCAAATCTAGAAAATGCTTTCTCAAATGTTATAGCAGCATCCAACATCAAGTAAGTCGAGTTCCATCGAGTAGGAACATCTAAACACAACAAACTCTTACTTGATATTTTCTCTAGCTCACAAGATTCCTTAAACTTCTTCATTCTAGCAGATGAGTGTCTAACAAATCGAACAACATTTCTAATTTTTTTCACAGAAGACCCAATCTCTTTCAAACCATCTTGCACCACTAAATTGAACACATGAGCAAGCAATGCATCTCATATGCATATATTGACAATTTATAATGTTCCCCCCCCCCCCCCCCCCCAACCCCCATTGACTCACGTTTTCTTTCAAATAAACTAATGCAACATCATTTGAGGAAGCATTATCAACAGTAACAGTGAACACCCTATCGATTCCCCAATCATGCAAGCATTTCTCAATTTCCCAACCAATGTCTCTACCCTATGACTAGAAATTGGACAAAAATTGATAATTTTTTTGTGCAATTTCCAATTTTTTTGTGCAATTTCCAATCATTGTCAATATAATGAGTAGTCAAACACATATAATTCACTTTTTGAATAGAAGTCCATGCATCTGTGGTGAGACACACTCTCTGATTTGTGGATCTTAGAAATGTCATGAGCAAATTCTTTTCATCCTCATACAACTTAAAGCAATCACGTGAAACTGTCCATCTAGATGGAATCTTAAAATTAGGGCATGCCTTAGAAACAAAGTGTTGAAACCCCTCCCTTTCTACAAACTTGAATGGTAGCTCATCAACAATAATCATATAAGCTAAGGCATTCCTAACCTCTTCTTGATTAAAACTCCATGAACTAAGTGATGAATTTTACCCAGAAGGAAAAATCAATTATAATTGCTTAAGATCGCTTTTAGGAATTTTTTTGCAGTTGCTCAAATGCTTACTAAATGTAGTAGTGTCATTCTTAGTATCACCACCAAATATACTCCCACAATGAACACACCTAGCTTTCTTATTCTTATTTTTATCTTCAAATTGCTTAAAATGCTCCCAAACCTCTGACCTTTTTTCGATAGCTTTTTTCTTCTTAGTGGTTTGGGAGGGTTCATCATCTCCATCATGAGGAGTATCTCCATGTGTATCTCCGGGTGTATCTCCATCTCCATCTCCAGGTGTATCACCAAGAGTATCTCCAATCATTTCAACATCATTAGGAGATATCTACAAAAAAAAGAAAGATATTTAAAATTAATTTAGTAAGCTACAAGCATTTGTAAGAAAATATATGAACTTACGTTACAACTTGCTGCCGAAGAATCTATGATGAAAATTTGTGAGGAGTTTGGAGCTTAAACAGAGCTTACGACAATCTGCTGCAATGGAGAAAAATGCTCAGTTGTTACTGTTAAAAAAATATATTGTCCAAGAAGTAGTCAAGTAGATGTACTCTTAAACAGCTCAACAACAAGATGTAATTTCTGGTAAAGTAGGTAGACAAGGACCAATTCCCACAGATTCAAAACGTGCAGTCTTTAATTAACCACCCAAGTATTAGATTCACACTAATGCTACACCATAACATATAAAATACTAGAAAGGAAAAGAAATTTAGAAAGTTACAGTTATACAATTATTCAATCCTTCCAATTTCAAAACAAATTTTGCAGAGATGGATAGTTAATAAGCAAACCTAATGCAAGCCAAAATGGTGGGTATTCTTTTAGAAATAATTAGGAGTCAGGAGAAAAATGAAAAAAAAATAACAAGAACAAATCTGTAAGAAATTTGGTGTTGGTGGCAGCGGTGACAGGTGTGACGGCGAGGCTGAGATGATTAGCATGCGAGGTGAGCAGATCTGCAGCCGGCGACGCCGCGACGGTGAGCAGCAATCAATGAGGTGGTAAGTCTGGTGACGGTGAGCAATAGACGGCGGGCAACCACCAAGGCGCCAATGAGGAGGCGCGACGGTGAACGGCAGTCGGCAATTGAGTGGAGGTGGGATGAGGCGGCGCCGCTACGTGAAAGTTTTTAATGCCGAAAGTCTGAAACAAAAAGAGGGAGGCGGTCGTTTGGTAAATTGGTAGGGTTAGAAAATTTTAAGTAATTATTATATTATTATAATTAATAATAAGAATATATATATATATGAATATATTTCAGATTTCGAATTAGTTAGGATTTAAATTTATCCGATCCGAAAATCTGAAATTCTCGGAAAAACCGATCCGATCCGATCCGATCCGTAGATCCGAAAAATCCGAACCAAATTAGAAATTTCGGTTTGGTTAGGTTCGGATATTCGGTTTTCGGGTATTTTGCTCACCCCTACATGAAGAAATTTCTCATCGTGAAAAGTGGGTAATTTTTATCTTTTATTTTAAAATAGTATTTTTTTATCTTTACTTTTTAAAATTGGGTAATTTTAACTTTTTTTATAAATTTACTAATTTAACATTAATAATCATAATTAACTATTTTAACAAACATTCCTATTTCTTTGTCAAAACTATCTCTATCATCCAATTTTATAATAAATTCAAAAAATCACCGCTGTCGCCGCCGCCGTCGTTGCCGTCACTGCCACAACCATCGCCTCCATTGTTGTCGTTGTTGTTCATAATTGCGCAAGAGTTTAATGGTTATGTTTGTGTAATTACACGATCAAGATGATAACATACTAAAGAAATTACACGAGCACGACGAGTTTTGGTTATGTTCGTGTAATAACACGACCAATATAATAATATACTAAAAAAATTACACGGGCATGACAATTTTTTGTTGTGTTCGTGTAATCACACAACTAAAATTCTAATTCTAGTATAATAAGGTAATTATACGACCACGACGAGTCTTTATTATGTTCCTGTAATCACACGACAAAGATGATAAGATACTAAAAAAATTACACGAGTACTACAAATTTTGCTTCTGTAACACACGATCAATTTTCGTGTAATCACGTGATTAAGTTTAAATAAATAGAAGGTAATTTTTTTCTAAGTGACTATTATTTACTTTTTTTTAAAAAAAAAATCACTAAATATGTACATGCTCATATACAGGTCTGCATACAATTATACCCTCACATATATATGTAAGGATATTATTAATTATAAAAATTCAAATATTATATTTATTTACTGGTCGTTGATACGCATAAATCAATGAACTAGATTGTTTCATACTAGATATATATTCTTTATTTTATTTTTACATGATCTATGTCATGTCTATATATATAATGTACATCAAATAAGAACTAAATTTTATAATATGAATTAGAAATTAATTTAGACTGTTAATATTAACTTAATATATGATTCAGACTGATTATATATTAAATTTACGTATATTATATATTGAAATTATGATGTATTAATTAATGAATAAAAAATATTATAATACTCCCTCCGTCCCACGAAATTAGGCCACATTGCTTTTGACACGGATACCAATATTCTTGTTTGTTAGTGTATTAGTTTATTTAAGTGTTGTAGTGTATTAGTGTGGCACGAACTCCCATGCACCTTTCTTTTACTAAAAATAGAAACTGACCTAATTTGGTGGGACGGACCAAAAAGGAAAGGTGGCCTAATTTGGTGGGACGGAGGGAGTATTATTTAATATATTGAAATTATGATGTATTAATTAATGAATAAAAAAATATTATAATATTATTTAATACTCCCTTCTGTCCTATTATTTTTGGCATCAAAAGTCGATAAAACACTCACAGATTTGATCAGAGGTGGCCAACAATATTGGGAGTATATGTTATAGAATCTATATAATATATTAAAATACATATTGGAGCCACGATCTTAATTCAAGGCTTACGTGGCATCACCAGAAGTCTCCCACCAAAAATTAATATATTATACTCCCTCCATTCCAACTAATTAAGTTGGGCGTATACCATTTTGGGTCGTCCCAATTAAATTGAAGCGTTTACTTTTTAGGAAACATTTATCACACAAGTTTAAATAATATATATTTATATCATCACTTTATACATTTTTCAACTCTAAACGTACACTCTTTAGTTACCGTGCCCAAAAGAAATACCTCAACTTAGCCGGGATGAAGGGAGTAATATGGTTTAATTATGTTTTATATACTCCCTCCGTCCACCAACTATTTGCACACTTGGGATCGACACGGATTTTAACGAATGCTATGAATGTATTATGAGTGGAGTAAGGGTCTCACAATATTTATTGATTAAATATGCATATGTGAGTGAAATAAAAGTTAGTGCGTGGAATGAAAGTCTCATATTATTTATAGTTAAATATATAATGTAAGTGATTGAAAAGGTAATTGTGTGTCCAAAAATATTAGTATAATTATTAAAAATAGAAGTGTGCAAGTTTTTCGTAGACGCAATAAAGTGGACAAATATGCAAGTTTTTCGTGTACGGAGGGAGTAGTAATCAATCATGATTTTAATCTTATTTAATTAATTATTCAATCAAAATTGCAATAATATAATTCAATAATTTAGAAATAATCTATAATATTTATAAGAAATATATAATTTGATTTATATTTAACAATTATTTTAATAATATTTTTATTAAAAATTAAGTGAAATAAAATATAGCTTAGCGAATAAAATTTAGAATATAGAATATTCACCAATACAACTATTTTAATAGATAAATATATAATATTTTTATTAAAAAAATATTTCATTAATATTAAATATACAAAATTTCTGAATACTTTTTACTTTTTAAAAAAATTTATTAGTTAATTTTTTCTATCGATTTTAATCAATTTGATCTTGTTTTAATCAATCTCATATTTTGTAGCTTAAGTTTCACATATATTTTTGCATGATATTACGTCAACAGAATAATCTAAATATAAATAAAATAACATTGAAAACTTAGTGAACTTCATCATACATTGAAAATTTGGTTAACTTCATCAATAGAAAAAAAATATAAAAATAACAATTATGAGTTTAATTTTCAAACCTGACATCCTCGAATACCCGTCACTCGTGTGTATTCATTAGTTTTGAAACATATAATTTAAATTTTAAGAGAGATTATATATAATTTAGGCAATGATATACATATAATGTATAGAAAAAAAATATGATTGATACTAGGTGAATGAGTGAGTACTTAAAAGACATGTTGGTGAATATTTTACGGGTATATCTCTCATAATTTTTGCGGGTAAGAATAATAATTATCCATAGCAATATACACAAACTAA
Source organism: Leonotis leonurus (assembly GCA_026898415.1). Taxonomy (NCBI): domain Eukaryota; kingdom Viridiplantae; phylum Streptophyta; class Magnoliopsida; order Lamiales; family Lamiaceae; genus Leonotis; species Leonotis leonurus. The sequence goes on from JAPKLX010000001.1 coordinate 8,195,056, forward strand.
AATGATAGTGTGTATGAATATGAATAGTCATTATCCATGCATGTCTTATCTGATTGTCATGTCTAATTTTCACTCACCAACGAGATAAGTTTTCATACATATAACATTAATTATTTGATTATTAAATAAATATTTTTTCCGAATAAAAAGTATTTATTTGATATGATTAACTAATTGATTTTTACCAAACAAATACATAATCAATTTTAAATTATTTTTTTAATTACGATATAAAGTGATATATTATATATTAATAAATTTTGCATGGGATAAGTCTCCATGTACATATTTTGCAACTTATATAATTTTTCAAGTAGCATGGATTTGCAATTATGTTAATAAAATATATAATGTAATTTATTTTTTATCAATACATTATATAGACACGATAAATTACTTATCAATTTATATTACTTTTAAACAGATTATTATATTTTTAATAATAATTTTTATAACTCATCAATATATATTATTTTAAAATTTATATTTATAAATTATAATGTAAAATAATTTCTCATGGATTTTACACTTGTTATTGAGTAGGTTATATATACTCAGAAGGGAGGAGCTGATTATATAAAACAGAGATGTTATTTTAAAGTATTGAATGATTTGTATTTTGAAGATGTGGACTTCCATTTTCAAGGGCGAGAGAGGAAAATGGAGAGTGTGGGAGTGATGATGACTACCCCAATGTCGGCCTATCTCGAGCACCAGCTCCAGCAGCGCTTCATACTCTTCAAGCTCTGGGAATCGCCCTCCCACTCTCAGTTCCTGACTCGGTGCCGCGACTCGATTAAAGCGGTGGTGGGAGACACCAGAATCGGCGCCGATTCCGAGCTGATCGACTCGCTCCCCCGCCTCGAAATCGTGGCCACTTACAGCGTCGGCCTTGACAAAATCGATTTGGGAAAGTGCGGCGAGAGGGGAATTAGGGTTACCAACACCCCTGACGTGCTGACCGACGACGTTGCTGACCTCGCGATTGGGCTGGCTCTCGCCACGTTGAGGAGAATCTGCGCCTGCGATGCGTTCGTGCGGAGCGGATCGTGGAGAAATGGGGATTTTCTATTGACTACAAAGGTTCATAAAAACTACTTTTTTTTTTGTTGCAATTTTCAATATCGATTGCATTTATTTTAGTTTAAACAGTTTAAAGATTTAAAATTATGTTTATGTGTTGCTGAATTGATTCCCTTGATTCTGTTGCCGTACATTGTGTTTTATGCTTGTAGAATTGAGTTGTAATTACGGGAACGAGCCTGATTGAGTTTAATGCAGTACTGTTCAAACTTGTTTTGAGTTTTGTCGAGCTATGATAATTATATTTGTAGCGGGTACACTCTCTGATATAGCTGAAAACTTGTTTGAATTTTCGAGCTTTATAAATTGTGCTTTGAGCTTGTTGATGAAGGACGATTGGGCGTTTGAGCTTTAGAAATTGTGTTTGAGCTCGTCGATGGAGGAAGCTTGAACGCCCTTCAATACAGCCGAAATTATGAAGCTTGTTCTAATTGTCAAGGCTTAGAAATTATATTTGAGCTCCTCGATAAATAGAGCTTGTATACACTTTACAAAAGAGATAACCTTGTTGAGTTGTAGAGTTCCTTGTTAATACAGCCGAACATCCAATCCTGCTTCCACTTCCTTGTTAAGCTTAGGACTACGAAAGGTAGCAACGTGCTCAAGCTTTTCTGGTAAAACCAAGTTCAGACTAATGTTTAAACAGTAATTAGTACTATGATTTTTAGTTATAGTCAGAGCAGTCTTTAAAAGGAGCTTGCAAAATCAAATCTTTCAAAGATTGTGTATTAGTTGGCATTTTAAGATCGTGATCATGCACTAGTTGCCAAAGCTTCTTGGTCCAGGAATTTAAGAATGAATCAAATTGTGTTTATATTCATTGATAAAAAAATTACCATGATCTTATGCAACTAATACTGGCAGGGGAAGTTTTGTGAGTATTGAAAGTACCCAAATTTTAATGCTGATTATTGATCTTGTTCAAGCAAATGAATGATCAAAGACTCAAAAACCTCTTCCCACATGCACAAGAAAATCATAAACAGTGCTTGATATTCTTGGATTTTTTCCTTACTTTAGTGGCATTCTTCATCACTTTCTGTAAACTATTATTTGTATTTGTATGCTTGATTTATTGGCTTCAATTTCAGTTCAGTGGCAAATCTATCGGCATACTTGGCCTAGGCAGGATAGGTTCTGCCATCGCTAGAAGAGCAAAGGCGTTTGGGTGCACCATTGGTTACCATTCTCGGACCAAGAAACAAAACACGAGCTACACATACTTCTCCAACACTGTTGATCTTGCTGTTAACTGCCAAATCCTGTTCGTGACATGTGCCTTGACAGATGAAACACGTCACATTGTCAATCGGGAGGTTATTGATGCATTGGGTGCGAGTGGGGTCCTCGTCAATGTAGGACGAGGTGCGCTTGTTGTTGAACATGAACTGGTGTCTGCGTTGCTCGAAGGGAGGCTAGGTGGAGCTGGGCTTGATGTTTTCGAGAATGAGCCTCACGTGCCCGAGTCATTTTTTGGGCTACATAATGTAGTCCTCCTACCTCATGTTGGAACAGATACTGTCGAGACAAGCAACGCCATGGCTGATCTCGTCGTCCAGAACTTGGAGTGTCATTTCCTTAAGAAACCGCTTCTGACGCCGGTGATCTAATCAAAATTAGCCATCTTTTGTTACATTTGTGAAAGCCTTTTTCGTTTGGTTGATGGATTTCATTAGTGCAAGAATACGCATATTCTCATAATATATCTTAATTTTTTACTTGAGATGGAAAAAAAAAGATACGGTAAATGAATTGTGGAATCCAATTAAGTTTTGATGAATGCTACAACTAAACTAAAACAAACACTAATATTGTTTTAAAGTAGCGGACACAAGTTTCTTTTTCTAAGACAATAAAAAGTACCATTTTATTTTAAAACAACTATTCTCATTGCAATATCTTCCAAGTAGATTTAAAATTGCAAATTCATGCTAACTTTGTTATTTTCGGGTGGGTAAATATACTGAAAATTCGATATACCGAGCATGCCGTACCGAAAATACCGTAATTAGCGGTATACCGATTTTTTCGGTACAGTATCGATATGGATTTTGGTCATACCACGGTATGTCGAACTATATATGGTATGTTCGGTATATACGGTATATCTGAAAATTCGGTACATACGGTATGTTCAGTATATATGGTATGTTCGGTATATCGGTATGTACCGATATTTCAGTATATACCGATATTTATCAAGATATTTTATATTTTATTTTTTTATTTTTTAAAACCAAACATTAAATATAACCTTAATTCATTATATTAATAACATACAATATATTATAATATTATTTAAGAAAAAATTTAATATACATATATAATTTAATCTTTTAGTTTTGATTAAAATAAAATACTAATAAATGTACCTATCATGTAGTAGTGTTGCAAATTTAATTCACATTTGTTAAATATACCTATAATATAATATAAAATGTAAATATCTCATCAATACTTTTATTCTCTATCATAAATTTAAAATTAGAGTATAATATATTAATATATAAATAAATAGTATGGTATGTTAGTTAAAACTTATATAAGTATTTGTTAAAGAGTATAACATACAAAATTATGAAACATGTATCGTGTATCATAAGATGTGATGACACTTGGTAGATATATTATGAAAAGATAACATAAAATATAAGTATTTCAAATATCATTATTTAACAAGAATCAAATTGATATATATCATAAATTTGTTAAGAGTTTAGTAGATATATTTAATTATTATTTATTAATTTATAAGTGTGTTTATTATGAAAAATTATATTAAATTATTAATTAATAAGAAATAATTCTAATAATTCTAAAAATAGATAACAAAATTTGAACATAGTTCCACGTAAGATTAAAATATAATTTACTAATAAATAGTGTATATATATTGATAATCTATATAAATATTTTTTTACATTGATAATCTTTTTAATATTAATATAATTCATAATACGAATAAATTTATTTATAATTTATGCACTTATTTTTATATTAATAAATAATTATTAGTAAAAGATAACATCGAAAATTAAAAAAAAATTATTCATAATTTTTTGGTATAATGTACGGTATGAAATACGGTATTTTTAATATACCGTACCGAATTCCGGTATACGGTATACCGACAAATCGGTACGATATCTGTATGAATTTTTTCGATATTTCGGTAACAGCATACAAAAACAACATACCGAATATTTTCGATACGGTATCAGTACGACGAAAAATTTTCCACAATGCCTTACCGACCCACCCCAATTTTGAATCATTAATTTAAAAGAGAAAAAAGTTATCCGAATACAAAACCTTCGAGCCCATAAGAAGAGTAGCCCATTGTAGAAAGCCCATTATCAACCCAGTATACCGCGAAAGACAAACCCTAATACTATTTTCTTAAACCTACTCTCTATACATATAAAATTTCCTTAGACAAACTTCTCTCTCTTGAACCGCCGTGAGCTCAGAATCTAGGGTTTCCGCTTCATCACCAAAGCAATGGTGATACTTCAGTCCCACTTGATTTTAACTTTCTCCAATGCCTCGATTTGCTAATTACCGAGCGTGTGCGTGTGATATTTTCAGGGGAAGGGTACTGGGAGTTTCGGAAAGAGGAGGAACAAGACACACACATTGTGTGTGAGGTGCGGCCGCCGCAGCTTCCACTTGCAGAAGAGCCGCTGCTCCGCCTGCGCTTACCCCGCTGCCCGCAAGAGGACATGTATGTCTTTTGATTTTGTTCATTTCAATTTATATGCATTTCCAAGGATCATTTTATGAATTAGTGATTTTGATCCTTTTTCCAAAGACTCCGGATATATGATTGTGTTTTTTTAGCTGATTAGGTGTAGCATTTCACCATATTTATATGATTGACTGTCAGATCTTAGTCACATTATACTGCAAATTAGACATGACTACCCATTTTTGGACGATTTTGTTAACTGTAGGGGTGGTTCCAAATTATCTAAACCATTGTTTATTGTATACTTTTTCTATTGATAGATCTAAGGGAATTTTTTACAACCCGTTGTTGATGTATAACTACTGAAAATTCTCTCTATCTGGAAATTATATGATTAATTAATAGGTTAAGCAGCAGCATTCTGTGTTGATTACAAATTACTTTCAATTCATGGGCATTTCATTCCTTTAAGATTAGGTCCGGTATATCTGCAGTGACTGGGGATCAGAATTGGGTTGGGACTGGATCCCAAAAGTTTTCAATTTTATCCCCTTCTGGACTCCCAAGTCTTGAAATGTGCAAATTTCCCTGTCCCAGGTTCAAATTTTCCAAATAGTTCCGAATAGGGGTGTCTATTTGGGAATCAGGTACTGGAAATAACCAATCGGGTTTGGGTGCCGAATACCCGTTTTTTCAGTTTTTTGGGCAGGGTTGGGCTTTTCATATTCTAGGATTTTCAGGTCCAATAGGGTATTACCCGAAATCTGAATGTTTTATTTATGTTTATTAATTATATAATATTTTATTTTAATTTTATGATTTAAATTATTCTAATACCCAAAATATCTAATTTTTTTTAAAAATACCCGATAAATACCAAAAATACAAATATTCTAATTAATTAGGATACTTTTGGGTACCCAAATACCCCAGTCAGGTTTTGGTACCCCGTACCTGAAAATGTTTTGTGCGGTAATTGGTACCTGACCAAAATAGACACCTATAGCCGTGAATGTCCCAAAATCCCAAATTTATAAAATTAAATCTATAATTGAAATTAAATTAAATTTTATTTTTCCAAAATCAAGTCCCAATCCTGAAAAAAATGGAACTTGTGTTAGGAGACTTGGGATTGTGAATTTCTCAGATTCTTGCCCCTAGCTGTGACTTAAATCAGTCTTCTTAATTGATAGAACAAACAAATTTTGCAATATAGGCTTGATATCTATCAGTGGCACTGAATGCATATTTCAATTTTCTTCTTATAAATACAAAATTTGATTTTAATCTTCAAATTTTCAACTTCAGACAACTGGAGTGTGAAAGCCATCCGCAGAAAGACTACAGGAACCGGACGTATGAGGTATCTTCGCAACGTGCCCCGTCGATTCAAGACCAACTTCAGAGAAGGTTAGCCCGCTTTCCCATCAGTAATTTCGTACTGGTGGTTTCTTTTTCAGAGACTTGTGTTCACTTTTTTTGATGTGAAAATTATACCTTTCAATTCAGGTACCGAGGCTGCTCCAAGGAAGAAGGCAGCAGCTGCCTCTTCTTAAGGTCCTATTCAGAGTACATTTTTTGTGCTTACCTGGATTACAATCTTGAGATCATTAGCAGACAGTTCAATTTTTGGTATTTGCTGTTTCAACAACATTTCTATCCAACTAGTTAATTTTATTGGCGTTTCTGAGAAGTATTTTGATATACATGGATCCAAGACCAGCTCATTGATATAATGTTGCATGTTTCTTGGTGATTTTGCTTTCCTCCATTGTGCTCAATCTACCTCAATCTTCATATAATTGTGTAATTATATGTGGCTATTTCATTGCCCTTGAGAATTGATGATGGAATACCTGATAAAAAATAAAATGTTTTAGAAAAATTATTAACATTATAACTCATGTTAGTGGCCGTTCGGCTATTTAATTTGGATGACGTTGCAATAGTTTTCGATAAAATTATCATCTGCCAGAGGGTAGTATGCTTTTGGGGGAGCAATTGTTTTCCTGTTTATCTTAAGCATCACTCGTCTTTAATTTAATCTTTATAATATTCTAGCATTAAAGTGGAGAAGTGATAAAATTGTGTGAACATATAAAGATTTTATTCTTTCGATGTTATTCAGCATTCTGCATTCCTACTCCCAAATGTGGGGTTGTTAGTTGTCGTACTTGAGCGCAGGCATTGTCCAAATATGTGTGATAGAACATAATTGAATACCTGTTTTTTTAAGTATTTAGGAAAAATGAAAACCATGGTTCGAATTTGAATCATTTGAAGACTGACACACAGTTATTGCTCTCATTTCAAGATCTGAAGTTCCACAGCTTGAATAGTTGAATTGAGTCACGGCAGTTATTAATCTATCTATTAAAAGCAACACAACATCAGCTCCCCAAATTAATTCAAATTTGATCAAAATCAAGAAGCCAAAAGCAACAAAGATAATGATTCCTATCACCATTTCCAGATAACTGAAGGAGTGCTGATGAACAGTTGAGTCGAGAGGGTAGATGGTCTCTATTTACTTACCCTAAAATTGTCCGAGCACCACCATGTATAGTTATCATCATAGCTATAATGAGGCTCAACATATGAACTGTAGGAAAATGACAGCACCAGCCATAACATTAAATTCGGCTTTAGTTTCCAGTTCCAATCAAAATCTCTGGTCCCTTCTCCTATTTTAAAACTAAAGTGTATTGCCCCAAGTTGTAATGAGGTAGGGGCCAGGACCAGAACAACTTCCTACCTCCCAACATAAATGCTGCACTTAAGCTTAAATATTCCACCATCATTGTATATCAGACAAAATTACATTACATTGAGTACATTTAGCATAATAGTTTGTACCAGGATTAGGTCTGCCCATTTATTGTGTAAGGATGAAAATGGATCATCAACTGATCACTGATTCTAAGGTCCCATGTGCTGTATAAATGGCCAGGCAAAACTTAGGACCTGATGCAGAGCCATTAGTATATGCTACCATTTCTTTCATTCAATGGTTGGAGTTGGCCTCAAAGTTTCAAAATTCGTAAATCAATCTTTTCTACTCTCTCCTTCTTACATAGTACTCCGATAATAAAGATATGGATATAAAGATGAGTGGCGAGACTAGTGAAGTGAAACAGAGGCCACAGATGCTGGTTAAAGAAACCTTTCATGATACCAAGAGATTCGTTCACAAAGCTTTCAGAAACGTCAGATCCTTGCTTTTGAGAGGATACGAGAAGATACCAAGAAATGCTTTTGCTAATTCCATCTTTTCTGGCAGCAGCAAGATCGGTCCGAAGTTGCAGGAGACGGACAGTTCGTGCCGGAGTTCCTCCCAGCATTGGGATCCTAATGAGGTGGTGATTAAAAAAGATGGCCAACTTGCACGAAATGAAGGATCCACGAGTGTTTCAGATCAAAAGAAGGCAAGAAAGCGACTTCAAGGAGAGGAGCATTTCTTGGCCACGGAGAACTTTGCCAAGAAGATGGAAGAATTGGAAATGATGGATGAGGACGATGGGGAGCATGTGCTGGACATAGATGAAGTTGTTCATTGCTACTCCCTCCTTACGAGCCCGGCTTATTTAGATATTGTTGACAAATTCTCCAAGGATATTTACGGGGAACTCAATCTTCCCCGGCCATCAAGAAATGTCAACAATTCCACGAGGAAGTTGGGTTCAACCAGCATGCACGGTTCAATGAGGAAGTCAGGTTCAGCAAGCTTTACTGGTTCGATGAGGAAACTAGGCTGCTCAACCAGTGTCCAGACTGTAATTGGAAAAGAAGGTTCAGAAAATGCTCACAGTTCAATGAGGAAATTAACTTCAACCAGTATTCACAATTCAAAGAGAAGATTGGGAGCAGAGAGCATACATGGTTCAATGAGGAGACTGGGTTCGGACAATATTCACGGGTCAATGAGGAAATTGGGTTTGGATAAGGCTCACGGATCAATGAGAAAACTGGGTTCAAACAGCGTACATGGGTCAATGAGGAAATTGGGTTCGGACAGCGTACACGGATCAATGAGAAAACTGGGTTCGAACAGTGTACATGGGTCAATGAGGAAACTGGGTTCGGACAGCGTACACGGGTCAATGAGGAAACTGAGTTCAGACAATGTTCAAGGGTCAATGAGGAGACTCAGTTCTGACAGCCTTCATGACTCAATGAGGAAAATGGGTTCAGAAAGCGCTCATGGGTCTATGAGGAAACTGGGACCACGAAGCATCCACGGTTCTATGAGGAAACTGAGTTCAGATAGTGTTCACAGTTCAATAAGGTGTCTGCCTTCTAAAGCTATATGCATCTGAGTCAAATATAAGGTCGAAATGCTAATGATTCATGGTTTTGTCTTTATTAGTGTGTGTAAGTCCAGTCCCCAGTAATGGGACCTCTTTCAGTGGTTGATACTTAAGTGCCAGTGCTTTCACCACAAGCTAATGTATTTTGATATACTATTATTTTGTCTATTACAATAAGTAACTACTTTATGGATGCCTATTTCAGATTTAAACTTAAGTTATTTTTCTTACATTTTGCACGTATAAAGATAAAAAAAAAAGTCTATTCAAGCTATTAAATATCTAATACAAAACCATTCACCTCATCAGATTTACACCATGAACATTTTTTCACTGCTAAGCAAATGATTCGTTTGTTCTTTGAAGATCATTCTGGGGACTATGAAGTTTCGCTCATAGCTAATTCCTGAAAAGATAATGACGTATCCAGATTACAAGAGGTTGATTATAGGCCTCGTTATATTCATCAAGGACAATGTTCTACAATTCATTTAGATTCCATACAAAAATTCCATATGAAGGAGAAATGGAGTCATTAGCTCTCATTCTTTCCTTATGCAAAAAAACAACAGTAACCAAACAAGGTAAGGTCTAAGCACAAACATTATACTACACTCATCTCCCTAATCGTACTCAAAATCAAGAAAACTGTGCATCAAACTCAAAAAGAAAGCACGAATTAGTATGTATCTCCATATCCGAACCTCTAGATCCTATTCTCATCAAGATTCAACCCAGTCACTGCTTGCCTGCGCCAGTTCCATTGAGTCGTTGTAATTCATCACGGCTTGCACAATGGCTCTAACCCTCTTGTACGGATCATCAGAGTCAAAGATCTCCTGCCCCAAGAACACTCCGTCGCACCCCAACTGCATCATTAACGCAGCGTCCGCCGGCGTCGTGATCCCTCCGGCGGCAAAATGTACCACCGGCAGCCGCGCCATTTGCTTCACCTTTGTCATGATGTCGTAGGGAGCCTCACTGCGCACCGCGAAGGCAAAGACTTCATCCTCATCCATGTTATTCAGCATCCTCATTTCCCCCATCACTTTCCTCACATTGCGCACAGTCTCCGCCACATTCCCCGATACCTTCATCTCCCCTTGCGTGCGTATCATGGCGCAACCCTCCCTCACACGTCGCAGCGCCTCCCCCAAATCGCGGCAGCCGCAGACAAATGGGACGCGGAAATTGTACTTGTTGATGAAGTGGTTCTCGTCGGCGATCCCAAAAACCTCGCTCTCGTCGACGAAATCTACCCCAATCTGCTCCAGAATCTGCGCCTCCACGAAGTGGCCCACGCGCACCTTCGCCATTACCGGAATCGACAGCGCCTGCTTGATCTCCTTGATTACCAACGGATCCGCCATGCGCGAAATTCCGCCTCGAGAAGGCGGCGAATCGGAGACGACAACGCAGCACGCGCCGGCAGACTCGGCGGTCTTGGCTTGATCGAGGCTGGTAACCTCCACGACGGCGCCGCCGCGGAGAACCGGGGCCATGCTCATTTTGAAGAAGAAGGGGTTATTTTTGGCGTCGGTGATGGCGGCGCCGCTGTAGAGCGTGACGGCGTGATCGTCGGCCATCGGTGGTAGCTTGATTGTGAGAGATTAACAGTAGAAATGGGAGAGGGAGGAGTTGCTTGTGCTGAGAGGGAAATCGAAATTTGAGAATTGGTTGAATGATGTTACCATCAATGGGGGATTGTATTTGTATGAATATAAAGGGCGGTGAAGAATGGTGGTTTCGAGAAGATTCTCGGCGAATAATGGAGGGAAATTGTGAGAGTATAATGCTCGACGATTTGCCAGAACAAAGAGTGTCAGATCATATTAGTGGACGTTAGTAGCTGCATAACTGCATAAATCATACTCCCCCACTGCACTCACTTACTTGCTTACTCTATAATAAAAGTAGTCCTCTACAATACAATCAATCAATTTTATTCAAGTGATTTGTGCAACGCAATCACAATAAAAGAGTGAATTTATACAATATTTAGTATTACTGAAAGAGTAAAAGTCAGTTAGAATTTATAAAATTTTATCTGTAGAAAAATATATTTAGTGGTCCAAAGCTTTGGGATATAACCCTATTTCCTATTAAGAATTAAGATCTCAACTCTCTCCCTTCTTCTTCTTCTCGCTTATCACCTCCTTTACATTTAATTTATCTATTACATAATCGACATCGAGTATGGGAGTCTAGATAATCATCATACATTCATACTCCATATATATTTTAATTATTATTTATGCATGTAGATATATGAACACATACAAGTTGCGATTTGTGTATTTGTGTATATAATTAAGAGGATGTTTGGTTAATCTTATTTTAAATAGCTTATAAACTTTTTTAAGAGTTTATAAAATGTCATACCTTATAGGTTTATAAGTTGTCAAAGTGTTTGGATAAATGAACTTATAAACTCTTTAAATAATGACCAAAAAGAACATTACTTATTTTGTAAAAACTCTTTTTTTAATGTTTGTAATAACAAAATATTGTAGGATTATTTATATAATTTTATTATAGCTTATTAGTTAATGACAAAAAAAAAGTTAGGATTGAACTGTTTATTTTTTGAATAGTTTAAAGCTACAATAATTATTTTTACAACTTATAAACTCTCAAATAACTATACATACAAATATTTTTGTGTCAAATTCCGTGAGATACACAAGTTGCAATATATAGCATGCATCTTAATTAAGTGTAATCAAACTATACATACAAATACCCGACTTGACTATAAATATACATTTATATACGACCTCCAATTCGCATCTCTATAGACTATAGTCAAACTCATTATGATAAAAAAGAGAGTAATTCTTGTATTTATGTATTTCAAAGTACTCCATTCGTCCCATTAATCATGACATGTTTTATATTCAAGTGACTGTATTATAATTTCCCATTAATCATGACACGTTTTATATTCAATTGACTGTATTGTAATAATGAATTGTGTTATAAATAATGAGACTGATGAAATAATCTTTTACTAAACTAGACATATAATTGCACGATCTTCTACTCGTATGTTTATACACTTGAAGCTAAAAAACGTGTACGAATGTCATTTTCATAAAAAACAATAATGAAAATTATGATTTTTATTTTTATTTAAAAGACCATAATTTGTGCTTACAAGCTTAAAAGGATACTTTAAAATTTGCCTCTCTTTTCAGCTACACAACTGATATAGAAGCAACTCCATGCATCTAAAATGAACCATTTACGTGCATATGCTAATTCGTGCATGGCCCGAATAGTACATTAGAATATGGGCTTGGCCCAAAACTATACTATATAGTATTCACTTTACCATTCAAGTTGATCCCAAAAATCAATAAAGCACTAGTAATTTTGGTTATACGGGACTATTCTGAATGAGACGGATGAAATATTTATTTTGTAACAGGCCGGTAATGAATAAGTGCAGCAAATATCTACATATACCAATACCAAGAGTTTTAAATTAAATAGAAATACAATTTATTTACCGCGGCAAAAGATCAATACTGTATATAATATATTGCTTCAAAGAAATGGCTAACTCATTACTCGACGATAAAATAGATATTGTGCTAGTTAACTAATTAATTATTTGTAATTATTTGGTGATTAAGGGTTTGGATACGAATATTAAGAAGAAGAAAAATGTTTTAGAAAAGTGACTCATTATATTTCAAGATAATTATTTACCCGTTTTGCAAAGATGCGGGCTTAGATTGAAGAAGGTCATGTTCATAAGTTAATAATTCAAAAAGAAAAACTAGTCCGATAATATAGATAAAAAAATAATCCACGTCGGACATGGTTAGAATTAGGAGTGTGTAAAAATCGAACTGAAATCGATTCATGAGTTCGGTTCGGTTTTGATCGGTTGATTTTCAAATTTAGTTCAATTAGTTCGGTTCATTTTTTTCATACGGTTCGATTTTCAGTTTGTATGAATTTAATTGACCGGTTCAACCCACGATGCACACCCCTAATTAAAATAGGGAAATTGAATGAATTGTGAGTGAGTTCGTGAGATTTGAATATACATTTTTTAGAATGTGATTGATTTTTTTTATGTAAAAGTTAAACCCATTACTATACTTTTTAGTCGATCTTCTAAGGAAAGTAATTATATATATTTTTTAAATTAAATTTAAACTATAATTATATGTTAATTAAATTTACTAAGTGATCATTTCTAAAGAGGTAATCATCTATATATCTGTTGGATTATAATAATGGGAGAATGAAAAAATAATAATATTTTGGGGAAATGAAAATGAAGATTACAGTAGCTTGGAATTTGATATTCTATTACAAGGTAATAAAATAAAACAAGAATAAAATCTGGAAAATATTGAAGCCGAGTCGAGGAAAGATCCTCTTTCCGCAAGACAAGATTACGCCCCGGTAGTGCTCTCGGTAAGGCGTAGATGTCTCCAAAGATAAAACGGCTTTCGTCTCCTTGATAGTAGCACCACAAATCAACGAGCTCCGGCGAACTGGAAAAAGTTGAGAACAAAACTTCTTCTAGATGCTTGAAGAAGATGATGCAGCAATATGTTTGTTTGAGAGTTGTATGCGTGTATGATCTGTTGTGTATACTCAAAAATGAGAAACACCTATCTATATATGTCACACCCACTCAAGTGGAGTAATAGGAATTAATTACAATTAATGTCCATTCATGACAATTGATTCAAATTCAATTCACTGGACGTTACAAGAGTTACACAATTAAGTGGTAATTAATTATTAATTAATCCACTTAATTTGGACATACTTATGTCCACATTCATCACCAATCAATTACAAAATTGATTTCAACAGATTGATCACAAGATCAATTCAAGGAGATTGATATCACAGCAGAACACTTCCTGGGACAGATCGTTGGGCAGGCCATGGCACAGGCCATGGCACAAGCTGTCTGGGACAGGCCATGGCACAATCTGTCTGGCACAGGCCATGGCACAGGCCAGGCCACCAGACCAGAACACCATCTGCTGGACCAGAAACTGGACCAGAAACTTGGACCAGAAAGTGGACCAGAACCTTCTGCTGGACCAGAAACTCCAGAACCAGAAACTTGGACCAGAATGTCTGCTGAACCAGAATGTGGACCAGAACGCTGGACCAGAAACGCTGGGCCAGAAAGTCTGCAAAAATAAGCCCAGGACAGCAGACCGGCACGCGC
>JAPKLX010000001.1:8209352-8330051 GCA_026898415.1 Leonotis leonurus
ATAAAACAAATATATATATTTATTTTATAAAGCACGATTCCTACAATATCTATATATATATTAAAGACAAATCTTCTCTTACTTAGTTTTTCCTCCAAAATCTTTATGAGAGAAAAGATTTGACTTCTCTATGCAAATATTTTTTAATTTCAACAAATATATATATTTATCATATTTATATCATGTTAATATTTTATAATATATTAAATATCTCTTTTCTTTTCACTGTGATATCTATAAAATCAGCAATGTTAAATTTTTTAATATTTTAATATATATATATATATATATTTATCACTTTCAATGCTTTAGAAGCTCAATAAATTATTATTATATGAGTGTAAACCCTTCCATTTTCAAAGACTATTCAACAAATGATAATAAAATATTTCAAAACATTTATTTTAATTAAAAATTCATTTTAAAATATGAATATACAAATTTGAACGCCTTTATATGTTATTTACAATTTGAGGAATGAGAATGACAAATGTGTAATCAAAAAAGGATTAAATTTTGTGAGTAGGGGTGTCAATTGGTTCAGTATTTGATTAATTGATTATTTAAAATTGATTTTTTTTTTTGTGTACCGCGTGCCAAACCAACCGATTATACCAGTTAATTTTTTTCGGAAAATGAATTTTTAAGTTATTTCCAAGTTGACTTTAAATTTATCTTGGTAAATATTTTATGAGATAGTTCATTTTTAATGATTAGTATATGAAATCGAGTACCCTATCCATTATCGGTTCAGTACCAATTACTCGAGTACCCATAATTTTTAAAATTTAAGAATCAATTATCAACTTATTAATTACTGAAAATTGATACTCAATAAGTTTTTAGTCCAGTACCGATTCTTCCCGTTAACCGATTGATACCCAATAATCACAAATACATTATGAAAAAAATTTAAAATCTCAAATTGAGTTTCTCAAACTCAATCGAAATATATTTTGTCACTTAATTTTTAATTTACGTGTAGTAATTAGAGATGAAAATAAATTTCAATTTTGAGAAAAATTCAGATCTAAAATTATGTATTAGTAATAATTTCATATTTTAATAATTTCAAACAAAAAGGTTACGTTCTTTAATAAATTGCAAACATGAAATAATATAATAATAAAAATATTGTACTCATTGAAGGATAATGTATTGCGTTTATTTTGTGATTATATGTAGTTTATTATTTCATCACCGCAAAAAATTACACATATTAATTTATTGACATGTCACAAACGACAAATTTGTGATTCATCTCACCAAAATGAATTAAGGGGACTTTCCACAATACATTTCAATGATATAACAAACGGTAATTCTACTTATATGTATGTACCTTAAGATTTGTTTGTTGTAATTACAATATACACATTTAAATATAACAATAAATTCAAGAGCACTAGCTCATATCACTCGAATAAGTTAACATTTCAAAGTGGAAATGGTGGAACATCTATCTTTTACTGATTAGCAGATGAAAAATCAAATAAGAATCTTATAGAAGATGCTACAATAATATCATATTACACTTCAGAGTCTACTAGTTATGTGAGAAGTAATGTTGATGCATAAATCTATTAATATATTAAAATGAAGTTTGGGTAACTACTTTTTGGAGCCAAATCATATATAGATATCAATTATTTTTGAAATAATGTGTAAATATATTCATTCAAGATTCTTAATTTTAACACATTTTTTCTTTTATGCAATTTTTGCAGCAATCATCATATCCTACTCACTACAAATCTATTAATAGTGCAACTCATTATTTAAAAACCACTAGAATAGTAAATACATTTAAATATAATTATTTTTTTCCGTTTATTCATCATTTTATTTTAATAAAATCTTTCAATTTAGCAATATGCATATTAAGTTAAAGATATTGACAATAACTTTAATTTTTTATATGACATGAAATAAAAAAATTAATATGAAAATGTTACGATCATTTAATAATATTATAACAAGTTTTTGGATTAGATGGAAGCAAAAAAAGAAATATCCAAAAGTAAGAGAGTTAACTTATGATGAGTTCCGAACCAAATTAATTTGAAAGAAAGATAATAGATAATGATATCTGAGATATAATTTAATGGAAATCGTTAATGTGATAATTTCATATACATCAAGAATATTTTTTATATTAAAATTTATTAATTTAATATAAAAAAATTTAAGTAACATAAAACAATATATATTAGAATAACTAAACAAATGCTATCCGTGCATAGCACGGGAGCATCACTAGTTAATATATAAAAACAGAAGTTTTGACGATAGCTTTTTACCGCCATGTTTAGAATATAATTTTGTTTAAATTTTTTTTAGTTAAGTTTAAAACAATGTAGATGGTATAACTATTTTTTTTCTCTTTCCTATTTCTTTGATTTTTTTCAAAATCTTTCAATTTCATTAAGATAAACATATGCTATGTACATCTTAAATTAAAGATTTTGACGAAAGCTTTTAATTTAATATATGATATGTAATAAACAAGTTTAATATGAAAATGTTATAATCGTTTAAAAAATTTAATATATATAATAATATTTTTCATAGACAATAAAAAAGATAATTACATAATTTATTATAGATATATAGTTTAATTATTACTAAAGCAATTATTATTATTAAAATCAAATAATATTTCTTTCACCTACCACTATTGTATTCTTATTATCAGTTTAGACCGTAAAAAACATTAATATTTTAATCATTATATATATATATATATTTTAATCATTATATATATATATATATATTTGATGTTTCATTCTCGATTAAAAATATATTTCTATATATTTTTAAATTTGTATCAATTAATTATCGGTGCATCATATGGGACCACATACTAATGTATATAAAAACGTGATTAATTTTATGAGAATTTATTTAGTGAATAATAAAATATGATAAGTGTGAAGCCAACAAAATCCAGCCTTATAATTCCAATCACTGTCGCTGGTGTCTGACACGTGTCCGGATTATATCATTCATTCCTGTTGAATTAATTAATTAGTCAAAGTCGGGTCGCACGTTTCGGGTCAGTGGGCAACCCAATTGTATAAAGAGCACACCCCTTATTTATTATTCCAACACCCAAAAATAGGGAGAGAAAATGACCCGAATTTAATGATGTTTAAATTCGGTCGGGTCGATCTAATTCAAACAAAATTTTGCATTGGAACTTAATACTTGCCCCTGGTCAAACTCAATTTCGTCTTGAAAAATATAAAACCAATTCTTATTTATATAGATACTCGTACCCTTGTATTATTTATTCCAAGTAAAATAAAATACACATAAAGTTAGATTAGATATTGATGGATATAAGTCCACTTTACTTTCAAGTCGATAGATTTACTTTCATATACACAAATCAACTTTATTTGCATTGATGCTAGATTAGATATTGATGGATATAAGTCCACTTTTTTATGATGAGGTGCAAATGCGAATAAATATAAATCGAATTAGAAAACTAGATTTGTGCGACGGACTATAAATATGTAAACATGATTTTGAATACTTATTTTTTTTATTTTTTATTTCTCATATATTGTAGAATACTGATTTTTGCAAATTTGAGTTGACTAGTATTTTAGTTAAGTTAGAGAGAAAAAGTTAAAGGCTTCATATATATTTAGAAAAAAGTAGCCCAGACGGTGTGCATGTGTTGGCCTAGTGATAGTGAGGTTAATGTCCAAGGCAATAGGTGATGTGACAATAATGTGACATTGTCACGTTGACTGTGAGCGCGTTAAAATGTGTCCACCACGGGTTGTCGAGCGTTACTCTATATTAATATCATATAAATCGCGCATATATATATTAACATGAGATGATAATTTTTGTATCTTATAATATTCAAGGTCTGGTATTGAATAACGAAGTCTATGTAAAAAGAAAAAGAAGAAAATATAAGCACCTCATATGATATAATCAAGCGATGGATAACGAGACACACTAAACGACATATCCCCACCACGTGAAACGACAATGGTAGCTAAAGCAAATTCAAAAATTAGTAGACCCATCCACTGTCCCCACATCTTCAACCAATCATACGCTTCGTACGTGTCCGTCACCCTCACACGTGCCACTTTAAAAATTCAAATTCCCCTCTCCCATTTTCGCTAATGAAAAACTAATCAATAATTAATCACTTTAATCGCTTTTTAATATTTAAATTTAACATTTTATTTTGAAAAATGGCAAAAAGAAAAGATCAGTCTTCTCTGTTCTCTCTGCAACTCTTCATTCTTTTTCGCATTTCAAACCTCTAACCACCAGAGTTTCTCTCTCTAAATTTACCGACACTGCTCCAATCCGAGTTTATCTCTTTAGAAAAATTCAGCATTCTTGCTGGATTAGATGTATTTTTTATAGTATTTAACAGAACCGTTGTTTTTGAGAGATTGGGGGAGAGCGTTGCTGGATTCCGATTTTTTAATTCTTTTATTTTGACTGTGGTTCGCGAGAGAAGATGAATGCGGTAGGGAGGCAGAGATCCGGCGCTGCGGCGGCGGCGCACCATCAGCGGCAATACTCTGACCAATTCATGGAAGCTTCATCAAACGGGCGATGGCTGCAATCAGCTGGTCTTCAGCATCTACAGTCGTCCAACAATGCGGCTCCTCCAGTTCAGGTAAAGTTTCGGATTCTTCGATTATGGTGTATGTGAGATCTGATTCCACGAGCTGGACTCGTTTATTTATTTATTTATTCTGATTGTTGTTTTACTGTTTTTGTTTTGACCCAAATTAGGATTTTGGATACTACAATGGTGGCGGTCAGGGTTCGAGAACGTACAGGAGTTTGCAGGGGCAGAGGACGTATAGTGGAGGTGGCGATTTGTTTGTGGAGCCGTTGACTCCACCGGGGAATTCGCGGCGGAAGAACGGGGATGAGCTGGTTTCGCCAAATGAGAATAGCCCGGGATTGCTGGATCTGCATTCGTTTGATACTGAGCTACTTCCGGAGGTAAATTTTATTAACTGAAGAAATGCATTTGGGGCTGAATAGTAGGTTATAGTATATGTGACAGGAAATGAAGTATTAAGGCTTACACATCGTCATCTTCAATGGTTATGAATCTTATGATCGAAACGGGGGTTAATGGTAATGCGACCATATGCGCGTGTATTTTTTGCATTTAATGAGGGGCTGTTGCTACATTTAGGTTGTGTTAAGTGGTAACACGCGGCTGTATTTTCTCATAGGGTTTAATGAAAATTCTAAGTATACCTGATATATTACATAACATTTGGAGTTTAAAGAAGGCGAAAAGATTCGTGTAAATATTATCTCTTGACTTTTGTTTTATTCCATCATTGTTTATACTTCAGATATGAAGTTAGGATGTTTTAGATTGCCTAACTCCTTTTGTTTTGGTTTCCCTTTCTGCTATTCTGTGGTGTGATTGTTGAAAGTAGATGTCAGTTCCCAGTCTGTATGATGGCCCTCCAATGAATAATTTGTCAAGAGGAAGAAGCTTTGACGATGCTGACCCATACTTTGGGATCAATAAACAAGCTGGTAAAGCTCGTATCTTGCCTGATACCAATATTTTAAAAAGCATCGCTGCTGACAATGTGAAGGCCAGCAATGTTGCGAAGATCAAAGTAGTGGTATGTATTTTCTGCTTTGTTCAATTAATTGTTCTATTCCAATGTTATCTTAGTGGTTGGAAACTCTCATTACTTTTCATTAATTAACCGTTCTATTAAATAATCAATCAGCAGTTTTGGAAGATATATTTTTCTTAGCACGTGCTGCAATTGAACAAAGTTACTTTCTTTCTAACATTCTCTTGCAGCCTGCCAGCCACCAGATTAATCAAAATTGCAACAATTGCTTTCTAGTATGATTGATGACAAATTTACTTTTTTCAGGTAAGGAAAAGACCACTGAACAAAAAGGAACTGGCAAAGAATGATGAGGACATCATTGAAACATCTTCAAACTCTCTTGTCGTCCATGAGACAAAACTCAAGGCATGTAATATGTATAATTTTTTTTATTATTCTATAGAACTTTTACCAATGTATAGTACTTGCTTCTTTCCGTTCTTTGTCCAGGATTATTGATTCCTGAACACTGGATTAGGTATTGTTTTCTAAAAAAATTGTTTTGTTGTATTTTAAGATTTTGTTTTCAAGTTTATATTCTGCAGCTACGTTCAAAATGGAATAATCGATCTATACTTATTGGTCTGTACATACTTACCCATTAGGCCTGAAAAGTAACAGTTTGCAATGTGATTTGCCTGGAACCTTACCATCTTATAAGTATAAAATTTTGCCTGCTGTTATGGTTGGGACCATATATCAAGCTTTCCTCTCTTATGGCTATGTAAAACTCCTTTCCTTAAATGACTGTTTTCCATAAAATTTTAATCAGACAGTGTGTGCTGCAGGTTGACCTGACAGAATACATGGAGAAACATGAATTTGTATTTGACGCTGTATTAAATGAAGAAGTGTCTAACGATGAGGTAATTATATCTTGTGAAGCGAAATGAATGCTGTTTACCCGCAGTGGATGCACTACTGTTCTCTTGGAGTTTGCTTAATTCTTGTTTATATCTCACTTTTCTAGGTATATCATGAAACTGTAGAGCCTATCATTCCCATAATTTTCCAACGTACGAAAGCTACTTGCTTTGCGTATGGGCAAACAGGTAGTAATCTGCTATCTCATATATTCCGGAGAAATTGTTTGCTATAAATTTACTACTTGTTGTCTGACCAGTTTTTATTCCTCTATATGGAGTATCTTGAGATTATTTTACTGGGGGTTGCCGTTGGTTTCTCTATCCCTTTTACTTTTCACTTTTGCGTCCTCAAAATTTCACCGCTCTCTAATTCCTCAGGAAGTGGCAAAACATATACCATGAAACCGCTGCCCCTGAGAGCAGTTAGAGATATCTTGAGGCTCATCCATCACACCTATCGGAACCAAGGGTTTCAATTGTTTTTCAGTTTCTTTGAGATATATGGAGGGAAACTCTTCGATCTGCTTAGTGATAGGAAGTAAGCAGTTCTCTGGGGTCTTTTGTTGGTTTTCACCCTTGAATGCAAACTCAATGTATTTGAACTTCTGTAATTTCAGAAAACTTTGCATGAGAGAGGATGGGAAACAGCAAGTTTGTATTGTGGGCTTGCAAGAGTACCGAGTAGTGGATGTGGAGTTAGTTAAGGAACTCATTGAGAGAGGAAACGCGACAAGAAGTACTGGAACCACAGGTGCAAATGAGGAATCATCTCGATCACATGCAATTCTTCAGCTTTCTGTTAAGAGATCCGTGGATGGCAGCGAGTCAAAACCTGCACGGCTTGTTGGTAAGCTCTCCTTCATAGACCTTGCTGGAAGTGAGCGTGGGGCAGATACGACAGACAATGACAAGCAAACCAGGTCCGTGCTTAGTAATTTGTTTTGAAATAGATTTCTTACTGAATACTTAGTATAACTAGGCTCATCGTAAAAGGCGGACAAACGAACTGAGACCAATCCAAAAATATGATTTTAAGTTTTTTTCCTAATTTAAAAAAATTTGCGATGCTGGTTCAATTTTGGTTTTTGTGTATGCAAACTGACAGTTAACCAACCCGAGTATGATTAATATTCTTTTGGTGATTTTTATTATTCTAAAGTAATTTTGAGCTTTTATTGTTATGGTTGGCAACTTGGCATAAAATAATCTTTATATTGGTCAATAATAAACATCATGCCATCCCTCGATATTTGAAGTTTTCATGCCATGAAATTATAATAATACAAATATTATGGTTTAACCGTTCAAAAACTGAGTGAAGGTTTTTGTTTTTCGCTTTTGATTTTCATTTATTGACAGTTACCTGAACCGGTTGAAAACCGAGTGATCGATTTTTGTTTATTGTAAATGGGTGGTTAACCGACCCATCGTCACCCCTAACTCCTAAGTACGACTAAATTATGCATGAGAGGAGGCATATGGTGTTTGAGATAAGAAATAAACATAACGTTTCAAGTTGCAGCTATTATCTAATGTTCTGATTATGCAGAATGGAAGGGGCTGAGATCAACAAAAGTTTGCTTGCACTGAAGGAATGCATTAGAGCACTTGACAATGACCAAGGACACATTCCATTTAGAGGCAGTAAATTAACTGAAGTTTTACGAGATTCTTTTGTCGGCAATTCTCGCACTGTTATGATATCATGTATTTCACCAAACTCAGGATCGTGCGAGCACACTTTGAACACCTTAAGATACGCTGATAGGTAAGTCTTATATTTCAACGAGACATTATTCTTTAACTTAAATACATTAATCATTCATGTCTTAAGCAATATGTGTGTTCTAGGGTAAAGAGCCTCTCAAGAGGTAATGCCAAAAAAGATGTGCTATCCTCAACCCCAAATTTGAAGGAGTCGATAGCACAGCCTTTGTCATCATTCGTTCCACCTGCTACGACATTTGAGGATGATACCGGCGATTCATGGCCTGAACAAACTGATAGGGAAGACTATGACGACGATTTCTATGAGCAAGAGAAGCCAGCTTGGAAGAAAAACTCAAGAGTTGAAGTACACAGCCTCCAAAATCCTGATGACAAAATGAAGAGAAATACTATTCAACCCAAGTTAAAGGAGCCTCCTAAATCAGAATTAAAATACTCAAATTCAGATGATGATTTGAATGCTCTATTGAAGGTAAAACTCTCAGAATTACCTCTCTTGAAGATAAAAGAAAGGCACATATATTTCCAAAATGGAAGTAATTGATTTGTGCTGTGCTTCTCTAGGAAGAAGAGGACCTTGTCCATGCTCACAGGAAACAGGTTGAGGAGACAATGGAGATTGTTCGAGAGGTCTGTAATTTTTTTTCGAAGTCTATTTTTTTTCTTTTTCATTTCATCTCAAGCATGGACATTTATGTTGATTTGTTCTATTTGATCATTGCAGGAGATGAATCTTTTAGTCGAGGCAGATCAACCTGGTAACAAACTCGACGATTATATCTCAAGATTGAACTCAATCCTATCCCAGAAAGCTTCAGGCATCCTCCAGTTACAAAATCGCTTAGCCCATTTCCAGAAACACTTGAAGGAGCACAACGTTCTCCTATCATCTAACTACTAGCCTCTAAGGTATATATTGAATCACGATATTCAACATAAACAGTTGTGCTTTGCGCTTGCTTGGGAAATCGATACTACTGCAATCAGTCCCTTTCTTGGTTCAATTTTGCATCAGAATCTGGTGTCAATTCAACATAAACAGTTGTGCTTTCGAGGAATCTTCATGATCCCCTTTTTTTCCAATTGGAGCAGAGTTCCACCCTGTTTAATGGTTATATTGATTCTACGATATTAGATTGTTTTAACAGGGTGCCTGCACTGTAAAGATGTTATGTAATTCCTTTACAATTTGATAATGTCTCCTCGACAGAAAAGATAAATGCCAGTTCTTATGCTTAAGGCTTTCAGCATATGTACTTTTCTCATTTAGAAGAACATTTTTACTACCGTAGCAATACCAAGATATATTCAGAGAAGTTGAATTACAATTATTAAACAACGTTATAGATTTTATATCAAGTATCCAAACATACAAACCAATCTTCAGAAGATATTATAACCTTTTTATAATAGCTTAGACTTAGAAATCACATACTACATAAATCAAATTCCAAGAATTGCTCTATTCTACATCGATAAATAGCAACATCCTTCCTTTCCCCTCATGCTCTGCTCAAAGTTCAACGATTCGAACGCACGACCCTCTTCGATCACCGATGCCACCACCATTGGCACCTAGACCATTCCAGCAAGACCAGGATGCTTGTCTCCGGCCTAAACCGAAGCAGGGGTCCCGTTGCTCTTCAAAATGCACCTAAGGGCCGTCTCATACGCAGTAAAGATAGCCCCATTCACAATGAACGCCCTCAACACAGCAGTCCCCAAACCTCTCCACAACACATTATACCCTTCCTCCGTCACACTCCGTCGGAAACAATCCACTACTCCACTGTATTTCTCAGTCGAGATCGACTGTGCCTGCAGCCGAGTCTTGACCACATCCAAAGGGTAGCAAAAAATCCAGCTAGCCACACCAGCCAGCCCTCCAGCAAGCAGCATCGTCCCAAATGACTCATCCCCGCCCTTCCTGCACCCGGGGTGGAGCCATTCCCTCGTGCACTCGTATGTCGAGAAGTAGACCCCATGGGCCGGGGCGTCCCTCAACACTGTGATTGTTAGGCCTCGGTATAGTCCTCTCCAACCCTCCGTTCGGAGTATGCTTCGCACCACATCCCGTGGCCCGTTGGGGATGCTTGGTTTGTCAACTTTAGGGCTGACTTTGGACTGCAGCTGAAGACGGATCTTGACCAGCTCAACCGGGCTGAGGACGAGGCTCTGGATGGCGCCGGTGCCGAAGCCACCTAGAGCAACTCCTCTGTATGAGGGTGGATCATTGGAGGTAGAATGACCATCTAATGCTCTTGAAAGGATTGCATAGGTTTGGAAAGCTATAGCATTCTAAGAAGATAAAGGAAAAGAAATCAAGAAGATGAAGTTTTTGTTATAGAAATGTTTATGTTATAATTCAATGCGTGAATCAATATAGAATTTTCCCTTCTTAATCTATGATTTCGAATTTGCTGTAATATCAGCCAGGTTCAGACATAAACAAACATATAATAATCCTCACGTACGAGAATGATATAACCACTTCTGCTTATGTTAAATGTCAATAAAATTTCCAATACAGTATAGAAAATTATCAAAGTCTTCTTGTTTCTTCTTTTTTTTCTTTCAGAAAGCAATAAAACAAGAACCTGGAAAGTAACAGAGGCCAAAGGAGCAGCCATGCCTCGGTAGAGAGAGAAGGGTCCCTCGTTGGCGACGAGGCGGCGGAGGATTTGCGCCGCCGAACCTGCAGCGGAGCTTTGCTGCCTTATTCTGAGTGTATCGAGCGGGTAACCGGCGATTACTCCGGCGGTGCCGCCGCATCCTCCGGCAATAAATTCTCTCCCCCAACTGTTCGCGAGAAACTCCGGCCAGAATTCCATTTCACCTTGCCACTCTCATTCCACTTCTCTCTCTCTCCCTCCCTCCCACACACAATCACACACAAAGTAGTTTTAATTTATTTTCCAGACTAATGCAATCTTCAACTTACTAAAGATGCCGTAACTGCTCAAGAAGCTGCAATCTTGATTTGACCACTACGTCACTGACGAAATCTCGAAAATATATTACACACACGGATTCTTTCTCTCTGTCTTAAATGTAGAAATAAAGTATTTCCTAAAGAGACACCATTTTCAATCAAGAAAAACGCCCTGGTTCTTGATGGCTATAATTGAATAGGCAGTAAGTAGTCCTTTTCTTTTCTTTTCTTTTTTCCCTTTTGAATCTCAAGTTGAGATACCAGAAAGGTGGTATTTTAAGCTAAGAATTTGCGATATTGAACCAATGAATATGGGGCAGAAAATAGGCAGGAGAAGAATATACGACCTTTTGGGATTACTTCCGATATGGGCTTGCCCTTATTATATTCTTTTTTTGTGTGGGCAAAAATAGCACATACGTACTAAACTCTGCTCTGCCACCGAAGCAGAAACAGTAGTATCAGAATCAGTCCTCGGAGTTAGGGATTCCGACACCAGTCTAATCACAACAATTTTGCAATTTTAAGATTCTGGGTGGGTTTCTTGAATCGTCTAAAAAGGTGATTTAGTTAGTTCAATTGTGACGTGAATGAGTGGGTAATGACTCATGCTTCTCGAGGTTTTGAATTATACATCGAGTTCGAGTACATAATAATAATGGCTGCTCATTATCCAAATTTGCTAAAGTAACGGCATCAAATACTTATAATTGCAAGAGCTGATAAAATCAAGTTTATAAATTGTCAAGACGGATAAACGGGTTTATAAATTCTTCTAAAGTGACGTTAAAGGTTTTTTATATAATTTTGTTGTAGCTTATAAGTATAGAGAAATAAGTTACAGTGAAACTACTTATTTTTTGAACATCTTATAAATTTCAAAAGCTTAATTTGTCAAACACTTCTCTTCAGTGATTTTTGTTTTGAAAATTAGTACTGTTTTGGATTTGAATACCAATTTTTTCCTTTTTAGAGATACCGGTTCTCGTTCTTTCTACCATTAAAAGAATATATACATTACCAAATAAACAATGAGGATCTTGTATTGCATAATTATGTGATATTTACTATTGTATTAATAAGATAGTGGCACATGGTGTAAGATATAATTATATATTTTTCTTATATATACTTTAAATCTTGAAACTTAGTCATGTCATGTGTCGTAATCTTACAAATGTAATAGGAGATGCCACACCATTATACAATAGGTGATCTCATTCGCCAAATAAGTGAATTACAAAGACTATTTTAAATTTACTATGGTTTAAATGAGTATTTGAATTAAACTTTGACATAATAATGTTATTATGCTCTACTATATTATATTATACATATTGAATAATATCAAAATAATAATCATGATATGTGATATGCAAATGATAAAATACGAAATATAACACGTATATGCAATGTAATGTATAACATTGTGTTAAGTAGAATTTGAGTTCCTATTTATTTATTATATTTAATCGAGTTATGCATATATTATGAACAAATTAATTTATTAAAATATAAAAAAGAATTAAATAATAAATTTACAAATAAACTAAAATAATAAAATGAATAATAAATTTATGAAAGTTGGAACTCTTTAAGTTTTGCTCCATCATATTAAACATATGATATTTGAATTATTTGGTGTTAACACTATGACATCACTCTACCAATTATGCTTTTATAGTATTTTATTTGTATATAGTAAAAGACGAAACAAAGTGGAATATGATTGTTTGTTACACTTTGCGTCCACAAAAATTGTTGGTTGTCCAAAAGAGTCGTGCCACCTTCTCATTTTCGCCCACTAAATATTTAATATCTTATCATATATTGTGATGATGTCTTTGCACATTTATCTACATATATGTTTGTTTGTTTCTCTTTTTCTTTTCATGGTTGATGAAGCTTTGCCAATCTAAATATAAGTAAAAAAATTGATTGACATTAACGGCCACGAACCTAAATTGATATATAGTCATAGAGAGTATAGTCATATCATATGATATTCAAATTCCACTAGTTCCCAATTGTTTGTTTTATTTCTTTTTCTGAGTTGATATATAGTCATAGAGAGTATTAATTAATTGGTCCTTGTACGCTAGTTAATTATTATTGACTCTTCTATGGAAATTTTAGATTTTATACTATTCGGTTCCATGCGATGCACCGATAATTAGTAGATAATTAATATTCATTATATTTATTAAAAATGTATTGCAGGAGAATTGACACGAATATAAAAATATATAAAATATACTTTTAGTCGAGAATGAAACCTCAAATATAATATACATATATATAGGGGGAGTTCATGTAAAAAGTGATATTTGGATATAAAATAGGAAGTAATTCAAACTATCCATTCCATTAAATCCAATGGTCTACATCCAATCTTTCAAATCATGTCTCACGCCTCTTGCAAAAGAGTAAAAAAGGAAAAATACAGTGGCGGTTTATTATTGTTTTTGAATCAAATTTGGGAATCCTGTTATTTACGTAGCAATTAGACAAAACTAACCAAAACCATTTTATTCATGTTCTTGTAAGTTATTATGTGAATCTTAATTCAGAAAGGGGAGATATGAGCACCACTCCACGCCGACGGTTGCACCGCCTCATGGATACCGATGATGAAGACGATGATTTCAAGAACACCATTATACCAGAGCCACCCGTAATGCAATCTGATAGGAAAACAAGTGCAAAAAACGCGTAGACTACCCTAAAATCTTATTCTTTCTGCCAAAAAATCTTCCACATTCACGCTTACCAACAATGCAACAATGTAACTGAAGTAATGCAAAATTGTAGTCTGGTTCAATGCAAATTGTCGTGTTATCAATGCAATAATGTAATTTACCGTCGATTGTCGAGAAGCCGGAGAGAATTTCGGGCCCGACGACAAAGGCGAAGGAAGGTGGCGGAGAGATCGCGAAGGAGATCGACGAAGAAACGTCAGAGGCGAAGGGTGTCGAAGATCGGCTGGAGGTGGGGGGAGGGGAAAGTTGATGGCGGCGGAGAGGTCGGCTGGCGGCGTGTGGAAGGAGGCGGAGGTGGACAAAGATGACGACGATGGAGAATATTTTCTCTCTCAATATAATTATCATGTTATAATTACATAAATGTCCTTTTGGTAATATTTATGGAATATTTTATTATATTAAATCTGAAATAATTATAATCGTTGATGTACTAAAATTAAAGATCCATATCACTTCCTATTTTATATCCAAAAGTCACTTTTTATATGAACTATATATATATATTAAACTTTTTAAATGATTATAACTTTTTTATATTAAACTTGTGTATTGCATATTATATATCAAATTAAAGTTCTTGTCAATATCTTCAATTTAAGATGTTTATTAAATATATTTATTCGAACAAAATTGAAAGATTTTGAAAAAGAATGAAAAAATAAGAAAGAAAAAAATAGTTACAAACCTTAACTTCTATTCCAAATATAGAGGTAAAAAATTAACGTTAAAACTCTATTTTTAAATATTAATAGATTATTTTTAAATATTAATAGATTAATAGATGCCATAACTTAGTCATAGATCCATACTAGTTTCTTGTTGTAGATAGTGTGGGTTAGTCACCCAATCAAGCATTGACTAAATATGTTTGGAAATTGAGAATTTGAGATTATAACTTTTTAAATTTTTAATTTCGGCCCGAGCCTTGATGAATTTTTGGGATGAGGATCGGATGTGGCATGTAAGGTTTGACACATGTAGTTCACATATTATATGTCGTCCCACGTGAAAATTTCAATACTGAAATGATTTCTTGACATTGATTATTGGAAATTTGTTAAAACTTGAAATGTTAATGTTAGTGTAATATTATCCAAAAAAAAACGAAGTGTTACATATTGGAAACAGAAACAACCCTAGTTTCATATTATCTATATAATATATGGGATGGGCCACACGTAATTTCTTTTAAGCCCTTTTTGTATTAAACAAGTGGTACGCCTTCACCGACCCGGCCCGATCCATTACAATTAACCGACCCGATATAGAACCGTTGTTTCCACCAACCACATTCTCAAATTGTGGCGGTGGGCTTTGCAGATATGATGGAAGCAGTTGAGACAAACTGGTAAACCATCCTCACGCCCTTGCACGCGCTGCCGCCTCCTATGGCGTTCCTCGCCCTCTCCCTTCTGCCGGCTTCCGCGCCGGCGACACCGCCGTTATTTCTCACCCCCTCAACCCCGTCCAAATCCTCTTCTTCGAGTGCCTATTTTCTGCGGCCGCCTTTGAATTGCTTCCGGATGGTTCCTGATGTGAGGTCGACTCACCGCCGCCAGAGGTCATTTGTGGTCGGCATGTCTCCCGAAGAAGAGAAGATGACTCGCCGTTCGCCTCTCGATTTCCCCATCGTCAGTATCGCTCTCTTTCTTTATTTGTTTGGGGACTTCCGTCGAACATCTTTCGTGGTTCTTGTTTTCCTTTCTTTTGAGATATTGAGTGTGTGTTATACATGGTTTTGTTGGGGTACTCTCGTTTATGAAGCAGAATGGCGAGATTTAATAACGGAGGGTCCAAAAATTTGATGTTTGTGAACGTTATGTTTGGGATTAGAAAGAATAGAGGGATTGCTAACTAACATCTCTCCCTTTGGGTGGCCTAGATTGCGCTGACTTTGAATCCCCCGCGTTTTTCTATGTCGAGCAACTCAAAATTGCACCATAAGTAGCTGCTTTAGCCTGTATGTAGCTTAAGGAGAACTACAAACACTAAAGTGCAGGAGAAACTAATGCAACTGTAAATTGGCTGATAATGATAATTTTATCTAAGGTGTTGCCCGTATGGTTTCACTGTTGAGCTCTTTGTGATGTCTCAAGAATTTGGGATAGTGATGGTTCCAGAGTCTAAATCTATTATCTAAGCTGAATTTCATGCAAACAATTATGTGCTCGTTCAGTTTTTTTTTTTTGCGGTTATTGTTGGTGTTTATGCAACTTGTCTAAATTGATAACTTCTTTAGATAGCTTAAAATTTCAGCTGTACCAGTCTCTTCTTTGCGAGAGATACTTCAACTTGGTTCTGTCTATATTATAAGACTTGCTGTGGTGATGGACTAAGAGTTAGTTTGTTTCAACACATTGTTTTCGTACAAGAAAGGCATGATCGATGTGCTTGCTTTGACTCTTTAAGTACTATCACTCCTAGCTAATATTTTACTCGTTCGAACCATTTTCTATCTTTTATCAACAAATTCATCACCATTACAATCTTGGGGGCACCACTTTTGTGGGATGTGATTGGTAGATATCCATCAACATCACATTTTTGTTAGAACCTTCTTGCATATTCCTCTTGGTTTTTATAATTGGGCTCTACATAGATTATATTCATAGTTACACTCATGAATCAGTCAATTGGATGGATATCTATGATTAATGATATGGACCTTCACCTCTAATGCTAATTTGTGATATGTAATGCCTCTTTCCTTAATTAGGAGTGGGATAAGCCAAAGCCTGCTAGGAGAGCAGACATATTTCCTCAGTTCAGCCCGATGAAAACTCCCCTACCCCCACCAATGCCAGCTGATCCTCCGGAAGAAGACGAAGAAGATGAAGAAGAGAAAAAAGAGGAAGAGGAGAATGAGAATGAGGAAGAGAATCCAGAAAAGGAAGAAAAGTGACTTCTTTGAAGTCACGAGTAGATATACGAGACCCTTTGGGTCCGTGCAAATTATTTTTGACGCCACCACATGTTTGATCTTTGAGTGTATCACTTTTGTAGGTTATTCTCTCTTTGATTCATTTAAACTAATTAGAATATTGTTGCTATGTACTGCTACTACTTAAAGTACAAAGATTTATAAAGAACTTGAGCTTGTTGAGAACCAATTTCAAAGTAAAGTGGCTTTTGGCTCTAGAATTTGAAATTGCTTTAAATTCACTTCACAAAGTTCTAACAATTTATGTACCTGCAACATATTAGAACTACAAAAGCCTCAACTGCATTAGTTATGCGATTAAAATATATGATACTTACGTTCTCTGTCTTCTTAATCTCTTCTCCTTGTCTTTTCATTGAGAAATTGAAGCTTAATCTCTTCTCCTTTTCTTTTCATTGATAAATTGAAGCGAGTTCCCGATTTTTTTTTTTTATCACACATTCATTAAGTACTAGGTTTCTGATTTTTTTTAAAAGTAGGTTTCTAATAACCATCAAGGCAAATTTTGGTAGAAGAAAAAGACAAATTTTTTAGGAACTTGTGTTCAAGGCAAAATGACATTGTTATATGCAATTAAATCTACATAGAAAGCCTCCTGCAAGTTACCACATGCGAAATGCAGAATCCAAATAAAGATTCAAGCATACTACAACACGACTAAGAGAATTGCACCAAATCGCCTTTTGTCTCATTTCTTGCCACTCTTCTTCAAGCCAGAACCTCCGAAGGATCCTTTCTGCTGAGCCTTTGCCCTTAGCTCCTTAAGAGCCTGTAATGAAAATGGTTAGCTTCTTAATTGTAACAAGAATAGGTCAAATGGAAAAGAACAATGTCTTTCTAGGCCAACAAATTGCAGTAATGTATAAAATAGTTGTATACCTTCTCTTCTTCCTTCTTCTTCTGAATGTTAGCCTTGTCCATCTGAAGAAAAACAACATTATAATTTCAGGAAATAAAGGCAAAGGCAGCATATTATTTTACACGAAGCATATTCGCAACAACCAAGAAAGCAACAATGTTTCAATTTTCGTGTCCTTTAATTCCTTCACATCTTTTTTTGTTTTTCTGAAGGATTGGAAGTTTCAAATGATGGGCTGCATTGGGATACACTTCTCAATCTCTACGTTTTTTTATTATGTTCATCACACCAGTTTAAATTCACATTGCTAGGACCCAACTGATTATTTTATATAAAGGACTTATTTTCCATGAAGGAAAAGCTAGATAAATTAGTTATTCTTGAATCATGCACACTTAGATTCACTAAACCATCTAACTTGATTGGACTTTGGAGAAGTAGCAACCTAGCATTAAGAAATTGTATCAAGATTCAATCAATATGCATGGCAATCAGAGCTCAAATCTACAAATATCCTATATCTAGTTTCTGATCCAACGCAAATAAATCAAATCTGAATATAAATTCATAAATTGGAAATTACTCATCCAATGCCGACTATATTTTAAGTCAACGTTTAATTCTATCTATTTAGCTCCTTTAACATTCAAGCAAGCTTAAACCCTAATATTTATTTCCGTACTTTCAATCACAAATTAATAGAAATATGGAAAAATCAAAGGCATACTATAACACCTCATCATATTCCTTCTTCTCGGCCTTGGGTTGCTTCAGTGGTTTCGCTTTTCCACCTGTCCAAATCCATAAAACACAGATTACATAATGAATAGATAAACAAATTGAGCTCGTATCATCCACCACAAATCTAAAGACTTGAGAATTAAGATCCCATTCAACAATCAAAATGAAAAAAGAAAAAGCAAAATCGAGATGATAGATAACCTTGCTTGCTAGACATGGTCGGGTTCTAGGGTTAGGGCACGCTGCGATAGCAAAAATATGATGCCGATGTGGGAAAATGGTAAAGGTAAAGTAGTTCATAATTGTGGTATTTATAAGGACTGGAAACTTCTAGAGCTAAATCTTGCACGTTGATGTTGAGAATCGAACCAATCCACTTGATATTACTTGATTTTGGGCCATCGGGTTCGAGTTATCAATTTTGGTAATGTTTGATTTATTATAAATCTTGGATTTATAATCAAGATAAAATTTATACTAGTGGTAATTAAGACTAAGATTCATCTTAGTATTAGGTATAAATGTTAGCTTTTTAATCAAATCTTAAATGTTACTCCCTCCCTCTACGAAACATCTTCCTAGTTTGACTTGGAGCGAGTTTTAATGTAATGTTTTTGACTTTAATGATAATACATAGTGATTGGAATTATAGTATCACTTGATATATTGTTTTAAATTGTGTTTTGTGTAGTTAGTGATTTTGAGTCCATTTAATATATTATATTAAATTGAGTTATGTGCAGAGAGTGTGGTGGACCTATTTACTATAAATGAAAAGTTTAAAGTAAGAAGAAATTTTGTGGACGTACGAAAATTGTAAAATAAGAAGAAATTTGGTGGAGGGAGGGAGTATCTTGTAAATCATATAAGATAATTTAATCTATAAATTTAATCTTATCAATAAAACACTACCTTATTTGATACAAATTAAATTATGTTCAAAATTTACAATCAGAATTCTAAATCGTCCGATTTCAGGTTATTCCATCAAATCAATCGAATTTTATTATTATCAAATTATTTTATGTGTATATTTTCTTTATAATTTTATATTTATTAAAATAAATAAATAAAATAAAATTTTAACATATAATTAAAAATTAAATTTAACATTTAATAAATTTGAATAAGAAAAGTAATAATACCGTAACGAAAATATGTTATAGTTATTTTTATTAAACCATTAATTAATGGTTGATATTATGCATACAAATTTTATATAAAAAATAAATATTATCTATGAAAATATAATGGTGAAGTTGAAGTTATAGGTGTGCATCTCTCAGTCAGTTCCACTGATCGATCAAATTTTATGAAGCGAAAATCAAACTAAACATGAAAAATATAAATTGAACCGACCGTTCAAATAATATAAATCAAACTGAAAATCGACTGATTTTTTAAATAAAATCAATCAGTTTCGATTTGCTTCGATTCGATTTGAACTAAAAAGTATTGTTTTTTTCATGATATTCTAGATTTACTATTTCAGTATATGTAACGTGCTTTGGATTTACTATCAAGTTTCATGATGCTGATATTTGAGAGAATAAAAATTCACAATTCAAGTTATAGATTCAAAATTTTATTGGATTTTGTATTTGGGATTTGGGAAGATCAAAATTCCCTAACCCTGTGGACACAGTTCACCTATAATTACATTAATAATCGTTTTGTGTGTTTCAAAGTGATAATTTCTTTTTATTATAATTATAAAATAATGATAAAGGATAAGGGGGAAAAAAATCTACCTAACCTTATTTCGTGATACAATTTCCAAGAGAGAGAATTTCTTGTACGTAACGCAACCAAATCACCGCTTTCAGTTTCAAGTGTAGAGACCTGACCTCATTGAGGTGAAAGTAGAGAACAGATGACCCCTATAATCAACGGCAGTACATAAACAATGACGACACCTAAACCCTCCGGCGCGCCGGCGCTCGGCCACCCACTCCTTCCCCAGCCACCGCAATACGTAATCGTCACACCTCCCTACCCCCTTCCCTACCGCCGCCAACGTCGCACCCGCGATTCCTGTAGCTCGTGCCGTGTCATCTGCATCGCCTCCACACTCTTCATCCTCGCCGCCGCTGTCTACCTCCTCTGGCCCTCGGATCCAGAGCTCACCGTTGTCCGCCTGAACCTCGATCGCCTCAAATTCCGCACTTCTCCCGCGCTCTCCCTTGATATAACCCTGGATCTAACAGTTAGAGTACGGAACAAGGATTTCTACTCGCTCGATTACGACTCTCTGCGCGTCGCGTTCGGGTACAGAGGGGAGAGGCTAGGCTCCATGAATTCAGCTGGGGGACATATTAAGGCACGCGGTACGTCCTACGTCAACGCCACGCTCCGGCTTGACGCCGTGGAGGTTCTGGGTAATGCGATATTTTTGATCGAGGATTTGGCTCGAGGTTCGATTACGTTTGATACGGATACAGAGATCACAGGGGAGTTTGGGCTGTTCTTCATTGATCTGCCTCTCAAGGTAATTCGGGCTATTTGATTTCTCTCTGTTAATGTTCATAGAAACTAAAGATGAAATCTAATCTCACCACATTCAAGGGTTCGAGGTCTTGTGGACTTTCAAGGGAATACTTCTTTGATAGTGCATAAGAAATTTGGTTTTTTTTAGCCTGCAGGAGGAATAGAGAGAAATTCACTAACTGGTACAATTCATTTCAAGTTAATCAGAACTATTTCAGACAAATTAATCGGTCAACTCGGTTCAACCAGTTAAAAAGGAAAGAAACTCATTCTCTAGTTAGAACTCATTCTTTGGGCAATGTCTAAGAAGCATAAGAAATAGCCAATAGTGTTGGAACTATAATCATCCATTTAATTTGAATCCTGCACCGTACTTGTATGTGTTAGAATTTCAAATTTTATCTTGGGTCATTACGTTTTAGGTTAATAATTTGATTTTTTTTGTTGATTTTTGAGCTGTAAATGAACTACTCCCTCCGTCCCAACTAGCTTGGGGCACTTTTTTTCGGCACGGGAATTAAGGAGTTAATGAGTGTATATTGAATGTATGTTTAAAGTATAAAGTGGTGATAGAAATATATATTATTTAAATTTGTGCGTGTAATAAAGGTTTCCTAAAAAGGAAATGACTCAAGCTAGTTGGGACGGCCCAAAAAGGAATACGACTCAAGCTAGTTGGGATAGAGGGAGTATGAGATATGGTTCTCTTTGACATCATGTGGTGAATATCGCATCTTGATCGTCCTAGACACAAGGTGATGATTCTTGTACGAAATGATGATCTTGCTAGGAGATTTTGATGGTTGACGTTGCTATTGCAAAGCTCAATTTGTTTTATAATTGGCATTCCTTGGAATGGCCCACAACTGAATTTGTGTATTGTTTAACAGCATTTATTTGTTCGGTGAACAGTTCCTCCTAATTGAACTTCAGATGACTAATATGTTTATGCTCTTTCTTAAGGAATGCTGATGTTCAGGCAATTGTAACTTGCTCTTTTTTTAATCTCGACAGACAATAGTATCATGTGAGATCATTGTAAATACACGCAACCAGACAATTACACACCAAAATTGCTTTCCGGTGGTAAGGCTCTATTTTCTTTCTTGTGTCGCCTGCATGTTTATTGATCCTCATTCATATTGCAATTCTTGATCCTCATCGTATGTTTCCCATCCCATTCTTATGAGTAAATATGAACCAGTTCATGCAATTCATTAATGTATTAAACTTTTTAGTAATCATTCTTATAACTTCATTTGAATACTGTGATAATTTTAACAGTGATGACAAGTTGGCTCTGTAGTCTGCAAGGTGTGTGAACCAAGAGATGAAGGTAATTCTCCAGTGTCTAAGATCACCAAAAATAGAAGGAAACCTTGTATATATTTTCCAACTATACTATCTTCATACGAGTACACGATCTAGTCATGATGCATGGATTTAATGTTCCATACACAATCTAATTGATTGATCTGTACAGAGTTACAGTTTTTGCATGATCTAATACGATATCATTTTCCATTCTTGCCATGCAACTCATTGTCTCACAATAGTTGTTACTGACACTGGTTCCTTTCATTACTTTTATTTATTTGTTGTAGAACATGAAGAATTAAATAGAGCTGTGCTAACCTTGAGTTTTCTTGTAGAGAAATTTACATGCATAGATTGATTATACTAACTAGGCTTAGATCCCCACTGGTACTCTGCACGGTGTTGTCTACACCTGAACGAACCTGGATGGCTTGTAGGTGAGCATAGGCACCTCCTTACAACACCACCACCTCCCACCGCCAGTTGGCCACCCATGTTAACCACCTGTGGTGTCTGCCTTGCTGCCTCCTCGGAGGCGGCTACCACCAATGCAACCAAGCGTCTCGTCGTGCTTTTAGACTTGCAATCACCGGCATAATAGGGGTAACACATATTCTTCACCTAACAATCTTTTCGTGAGCTGGTGCGTGAAAAGAGAGAGTAGTGTGTGTTAGTCTGGAGAATAAGGAATCATGTGATTATATAGGAAGGAAAGCAATGAAGAGTAATGCGGAGAAGAAAAGAGCTAGGGGAATAATGAAAACTTTGCGATATTGTTTGTTTGTATGAAAAGATTGGATTGATTCCACAGAAACGATAGCTTTTATATAAAAATTGGCGTTTTCTTTTCCATTCAAAGCTTATCCCTGTAGAAAAGAAAAATAATTGATGAATTAATAGCTAATATTTAGATGAAGATGGAGATGCGCATGGGGTTTGGTATTGATGTTTGTGGTGATAAGCCAGTTGATGGCTCCAGACACCTGTCAGTTGGGAAGGGATGTTAAGTTGTGTTTGTGGGATTCTTGGTTGTACAGTTTGAATCCAATTACTTTTGTGAAAATCGTTGTACTAATATTAGTGATGCATTCGTAAGTACCATTGCAATATGATTTATCAATTCCATATATGATTATAGCAATGAAAATCTTAGAATTTGAATCAGTCGAACCCTATCGTATTATGATCCTTGCGAATATAGAAGAATATTAAGGATATATTTGGTTATGTGGTCGTTGTTTTTTAAATAAATTTAAGGAAAGGTTATTATATCGTTCTTTCAGGCGTTATTTGATCGTACTAGTATTTATTACATGAATGAAAATGAATATTGAGGAGATTATTACTTCCAGTCTCCTGTTTTATTAAAATAAAAATAAATAATATATCCATCTGTCTCATTATTATGGTTGGTCTTCTTTTCTAATCGAGTTATTATCGGTCATTTATTACATGAAACATAAATTTCTTAATTTCTACAAAAGAATAATAAGTTTGATGTAAATGACATCTATTGGTCTTCAAGAGTCATAACACAGATTGGCCCATCGAGTTCCGATATGGACTTTGAGCTACAAGTGGCCCAGCTATATCTCATTCCCATATATAGTTTCATATGTATTTCTACACAAACTAAAATAAATTAGTTGTAACACAATATTTTTTTATGAGTAAATGACTATAGATGATAAAAAAAAAGATCAAATAATCTAAAACAAGAAGAGATAAATGCCAACATATCATGTTTTACTATAACATCTTCTATTTTTTAATTCTGAAAGATTTTGTACACTTATCTCATATATCAGTCTATCAATTTAACACTAAGGGTAGACTGAATGATTTCTATATAAACAGAAGGTCTAGATTGAACCTCCGTTCAATACAAGCACGCATACATTGGACACTTAAAAACGCAAAAAAAAAATTATATTGGTGTATTCACCCATATACTAGATTAACTCGTAACAGAAATAAAAGAAATGATGTTGAAGCTTAGTCTTATTTTAAAATTCTATTTTATTTTTATTTTGTAATCACTATAATTTTAAAATTAATAAAGTAAGGTCTTGTTTGGTAGCAAATGTGATTAATACGTCGGCCCGTTATTAAACACTAGGCCCGTGCCAAAATCACCATTTCTCCCTATATTTTAATCATAAGAAAGGGGTGAGATTAAAATAATCCTTATATATCATACAAATTTAATCTTATCATGCTATATCTTATCTTGACTACCAAACATGCCTTAAATCATAACATGGAGTCTAACATTTTAGATTGCGTTCATTATATAAGAAAAGTGTAATAGAAATTGGAAACATCAAAGTACACAACGAGAGGAAGAATAAATTCTTTATACACTTTTATATAAATACGATAAGAAGATAAACACCAAATTAAGGGAAATGGGAAAAAGCAAAAGCAAAAGCAAAAGCGAAAAGCGAAAAGCAAGAGACAATAGATAGAAAGCCCCAAACTTGTTTCGTCATCTTTTATTTATCAGCCAAAACCGGGCATGTGATTTTTGTGCCCAACTTTGCCTATTTCCATGCTTCTTTTTGGGAGAATATATATAATAAAGAGGATATGAGTGCCACTTTTGAAACGTTATTTCTCAATATGAAGGCTATCTCGTAAGATTTAATAATCTTAATAAGCGGCATCTAGTTAAAAGTATCATTAATTGACTAGGATTCAGGATTCATTTCAAGAAATGACGTGTTTGCTCTCGAAAGTAGCTAGGAGTGCAAATAAATTAAACTTATTTCAATTATAGTACAAAAATGATACAAAAATGTTCAATCCTAATTCCTAACTCGATTCAATGTGAGCTCAAGTCTGTCTCAAAAGAAACTCAAGCCCGGTATGTAGTCAACCATCAAGCGAGCTTCGAGCTCAATGAGTCGACTCGAACTTGACAACTTTCGACTCATTTACATCCCTACAAGAAAGAACTTGATTAATTTTTTTATATCATTTCGATGATACACATCATGCATATGCGTGCTATTTGATTAATATATTTACATATTTGACAATCAATTTAATACTTAGATCAACCCACATGCTATTTCCCTCTGGTCCAATTTGCTTTTTTAATAATCTCACTTTTTTTTCTTACTTTTTAAAACCAGCACGACCATTCACTGCAGCTATATATGATCTATTTAAACATCAAGAAAGTGCACATCGTTATCCATCTATATATACACAATCCCACCTCATGACGCATATTTTAATATCCAACACAACAAACACAATTAAACACACAGGCTTTAAACATAGGGTGAAGTGTGAGATTATCTGCAGCATTAATGGATCATGATGAAATATGGCAGCATGGTGAGTTGTGCTGGCCAAGAAACTGCTCAACTCGAAACTACGATCGTTTCGAGTCGTGCAACGCGGTCGCTGAAGCAAGACCAAGAGCTCCCATTTGGAGAGTGCTGTGGAGGAGAATTAAGAAGGAGAAGAAGAGAATGTTTCAATGTTCAAACCCTTCTGTAGTGAAGTTGAATTATGATCCATCTTCTTATTCACAAAACTTTGATGATGAAGCTTCCATCAGCTGGGTTGAAGCAGATGATGTTTCTCGTTCTTTTTCTGCTAGGTTTGCTGTTTCTTCAACATTCTTTCACAACAACATGCTTTAATTTGATGTAGAAGCAACAAATTAAGAGCATTCTTTTTGTTGTTTTACTTTTTTTTTACAATTATGAGTAGTAATGATTTAATTAGAGTTTGTATGAGGGGTATTATATTTTGTACGTAATTGACTAGGTTGGATTTACGAGATTAATTACTGGAATATTTATTATTATTATTATTATTATTATTGATTTTGTTATTGTTGGTGTTTTAAGTGATCTGTTTTCAAGCTTTTGGCGATAATGATTTTTCGACTTATTTTTTAATCTTTTTTTAAAATGAAAAAAGAAAAATGGAATTATTAATTAGAAACGCTTTTCTAATTTTGTCACGATAATTAACATCTATATATATATATAATTAATACTAATTACAATTATTAAATCGAGTTGAGAATTCTGGAAGACTAGATTGCAGTTGTTGCTTTGATCATTTTTATTACTGTTGTAGAGTAACCCGTTAATTAATTAGCTTGTTATAGAGTGGGTTATGCCTAATTTTTAATATTGTTTTAGCCTATAGAGCAACTAAAAAACAAACTTCTGTGAATCAAATTAACCAACTAGAAACTAAACATTTATCCTTTTCTTTTTCTAATTAGTCCCATAGAAACCACACATTTATGAAGCAATATGTTAAAATAGAACTAAAACGAACACAATTCCTAGTCCTACTAATCGACTAAACATCATTCATTACCAAACAATATCTTACATAAAAAACTGTAGCATTTTTATGACAGACAATGAAGAATAAAACATCCTACTGATCAAATACATTCAAAAAATTGCCTACAATCCTAAATTTGTGAAACTATACTAATATGTAAAAGTCTATAATCCCAAGTTTATGAGAGTAAAAGCTATCACTCTTATACATTCTCATCTGAATCACACTCCAAGTTCAGTTCTTCGCCTATTACTCATGTCAGCACTGCATTTTTTACAAATATTTCAACACTTGATCAGATTTCATGGCCTAGTCCTCGACAAAATGTACGAACCCGTACGAGAAAGAACCTGTCCTGCTAGATCAGCCCTAGTTGAGAGGAGCAATTTGAGTACTAGAGAAACACTATAATTTACTCACAAATGGTATGGGCCGGAACCGATGAAAATCGATCTTCGGTTACATGATACAAAGGCCAATTATGACAACCACCATGTAGAAACTGCAGTCTACGAAGATGGCGCCGGTCACATGATACAAAACTAAGCCCAACTCAAGCATCTTCATAGCTCCATCAAAGTTGTTAGCATCATCATCATCACACTTAGCCTCTTCCTCCTTCCTTGTTCTTGCATAAGGCAATAGCTTCACAGCAACTATGAGAATGTCAGTTAGCACCACCGCGAAGAGAGGCCTAAACGCAACAAGGCT
Organism: Leonotis leonurus; assembly: GCA_026898415.1. Classification (NCBI taxonomy): domain Eukaryota; kingdom Viridiplantae; phylum Streptophyta; class Magnoliopsida; order Lamiales; family Lamiaceae; genus Leonotis; species Leonotis leonurus. The sequence goes on from JAPKLX010000001.1 coordinate 8,236,659, forward strand.
GGTCTCTGGTTTCAGAAAATGGATAATGATCTGAGTTATGACCACAACAACACCTAGCAGGGTGGAACAAGTTGCTCGTATATCCTCTGAGGACGCGAGGCTGTAGTTTATTGCCTGTGCGGTGAGTGGACCGGGGAGGTTGACGCAGTGTTTTTGAGATGATGAGTGTGTGTTGTTGTTTGATGTTAGTGCAGCTGCTAATTCTTTCTGATCATGCTTGTGCGCCTCAGGAGCTCTGTTTCTTGTCTCGTTTCTTCTCGAGTCTTCCTCAGCATTATCTTGTTTGGTACTCGTTATATTAGGAGTGTCGCATACACCTTCAATATTTAAGAGAAATGAATTCTTGAATGAAAATTTTCAAGAATTCCCATACCTTTGGAGCTTCAAGAATAGAGCATCATTTTTATTTCTTTTTGTTGTTCAATGCCAAACTAAACTAGTATTTTCAATCAATTTCTATACACAGAAACAGAAACCATGACCATATAACAACATTGTAACCAAAAGCAAAAAAATCGCATTGCAAATCCCTAAATGAATCAAATTCTGTTTCACACTCAACATAGGAAGGTCCCAACTGTGCAAAATTCAAAATTGCAGGCCAGAGAGGCATGCATAAAAATCTTATATATACAGATATATATGAAACGAATACCAAATTGGAAGAAGGCTTGATCGTTTGCTGAGAGGGGCTCCGAGGATGAGCGTGCGTGCAGGGGTGGAGGAAGATCTGGGCGGTTGACGGAAAACGAAGAACACTTTGAAATCGGATCCGGGTCAAGTGTGTTGATCCGACCCGTTATCAAGGCCATGCGATCTGTTCCCCTCGCCATTATCTTCCTCCTCCGCTGCTCTTTCTCCATCTCTGCATGCAATCTACGTACGTCCAATATTATGAATATTGCAATTTGCAGACAAACAATCCTCTTAATTTTCAATTTTATCGATAAATAAATATGGCCGGCTTCTCCTTTTTCCTCCTCTTCAGAAATGTTTTGATTTTTCAGTTCGCCATTATTATGATTTGTTGTGAGTTTGTGATTTACATGTAGAGAAATGTTTCGGGCATTGACTCGTAATTTGTAATTTTAGTAAAAGAATATGAATAATGCTTCTCCCCTAAAGTATTCTTTTATTTAATTAGGTGTTATTAAGCAAAACAAATATATGAATGATGCATGCTTCTGTTAATTAACTAGTGCTATAATCTTATTCGAATAGCTCACCTAATTGAGAGCATCAAACATGTGTGTGTGTATGTATATGTGGAACTCTATACATAACGATAATAAGGCAGAATGTGTATAAAATTAATATCATCGCAACCGCTCATATATTTATTGATAGGATATGGCCCATCAATAAGGCCCAATGCCCAGAAGCAGCTCGGCGGCCCAACACCTCGGCCCATCAAGAGCAGCTCGGCCGGCCCAATAGCACGGCCCACTTACTATAAATAGCCATAAACCGCCTATGTTATCTATAAATAGTCAGGTTAAAGCTAGATTAAGGACGGACAGACAATCACTTTCTGTAATCTACATTTCAGCTCTCAAATTAATAAATAAAAAGAGCTCTCCGTGGACGTAGACTTCATTAAAAGTCGAACCACGTAAATCCCTCGTCATTTACTTTCTAACCATCTTGAGCACCTCACTTCGAAAATCAGCGATCGATCATTTATCATACACATTCTTCTCTAGAACACGATATCTAAAAGAATCAGACATAGAATCACTAATAAACATAATTTAATCTCAATACTATTACGGATGTGATCATTCGATTCAAAGTGACGGTTTATTAAACGGGATAAGACGTGATAATCTATATAAATAAAAATAATATAAGTTAATTTAATATTCATTAATTATGATTAAATTCATAAAACATTTCGTGATTAATGCTTCAATAATATATTATTTATTTGACATGTATCGTATCTAAAAATGTGGGATTAAAATAATCTAAAGAAAGAGAATAATTCTAATTAATCGTATCTAAAAATGTGGGATTAAAATAATCTAAAGAAAGAGAATAATTCTAATTAATCATATCACACTTTGCAAACAATTTTTTGTATTACGCGGTATGTTTCACAGATAAATTTATTTTTTAATTAATATTTGTTTTAAAAAGTTAAATTTTAAAAAAATTATATATTCTAATTTTAAATTTATCAATCATAAAAAACATATAAAAATATTAAATATTAAAACAAATATTTATATACTCTATTTGAGTATAATAAACTCATAGTCCTAAAAAAGAGTAAATATTTTTTTTTTATTGTGAGTCAAAAGTGAAATAGTAAATTGTATTTGATATTATTGACATGAAGATCAACAAGAAGGGAAAATGATAATTCTATTAATGAAATCATAAATATATATGTTGACAATCTCAACATCAAATTTATCTGCAATGATTGCAATTTAAGAAAATATTATGTGAACACTCCGAAATGTTGCAAATTGAATTTCTCCAGATTTTATTTTCTAATTTGGGATTACAGCTTTTATTATAATTTGCACTTCATAAATGTAAGGCATATGTCCATAATCTTCTTCATATAAATGTTGTTACATATCTATTTCGTATATCAAATTCCAAACAACAAATTGAGTCAAATTTGGTTCAGTATAAATACTGCATTTCACAATTGCAAGTTGCAACAACGTTACACACTACCAAATTGATATTTGAAAATGCGAAGGCAATTTCAGAAATCATCATCTCATAATCAGGAGGCCCTCGAGCCACCTAAAACGCTGCCGTCTCGTGCAGAAGTCAGATCATACCAGAACGACGACGTAGACAGGGATGATTTCTCAATCGGAAATCTGCGATCGTTTTACCGCGATCTGTGCGAAGAAGAAATGGCGAAAATGAGTCCAAACGCCTCAGTCCAGTCCGGCAATACCTACCCTCCTCGCCGCGGGCCTCTAATTTACGGTGACTCCGCCTCCGCCTCTACCTCCACCTCCGCCTCTCCCGGCACCGCGTCGGTAGACTCAGCGAGCTCTTCCCCCGCCTCCACTATCCCGATGGCGGCGGAGGTCGAGGAGATCGGGGAATCGGAGCGCGATGTTGTAGTAATCGTTACGTATTCGCGGAGTCCGTGCGAGGATTTCCGGTGGTCGATGGAGGAGATAGTGGCGGCGCGTGTAGAGAGTGGAGGAGTAGTGGACCGGGAGTTCATGGAGGGGATTCTGTTTCGTTATTTGGAATTGAACAACGATAGGTTTTCCAGAGATATACTGCGCGCTTTTTTGGAATTGATTGGCGCCTCGCACGAAGATAATGTGAGGACGTCGCCGCGGGAACGGCGGTGGCGGTGGAGCGCCGGATTTAGTAAAAAGAAACTCAAGCTGGAGATAAAGAACATGCAAAAACTTTGTTGTAAATATCGCTGTTGATTTTATTTGGAGTATTCATTTTTGTAAGAGCAGTTGCTTTGATTTGGTGTATTACTGAGTCATGCCAATAAATATTTGGTCGGGAACTAATTTTTATATAAAATTATAAATTTAATTTAATTTAATAGTTAAATTTATTTTGTAACCATCAAATGAATCTAATCAGAGATAAATCCCATATATACCACTATACTTGAGGTTAATTGAACCTATAATTATTTAATCACAATATCATTTCAAAGGAAAATTCATCACCAACTTGGATTTCTTTGCTCAAAAAGCACAAGACACACACAGAAACAAAGATTTGGAGAAGTTTCAATATATTCACAAAGACTGGGTTGGGTGGGCCGACGTAAAAAATGACGACCTCAAAAAGGCCCATAAAGGAGTGGACTGTGAAGGCGGAGAGAGTGAAGAGAAGATCTTTCTAGAAGCATCCTAGATACATCTAGGACCATACGACCAGTTTCCTTTTTCTCTTTATTTTCATTCAAAACAACACTTTATTCGAGCTGAAATTTCCCCACATAACCTCTCTCTCGCCGTTTCTCCCTCTCTTATAAACACTCAACCTCTCTTCGCCGTTTGCTCTCAGTTGCCTATTCATCCTTCCAAAGGACCCAAACCTCTGCTCCACTGCACTCGGAGAAAGTTCTAGAACCTCGTCCTTGCTCCGCGCCCGATCTGCTTTCAGGTTTTGCTTGTTTCAACCCTTTATTGCTACCATTTTAGATCGGATCGGTTATTTTTATATTGTTCTGCACTATTGCATGGTCCGGAGTTTTCATTGTTGTTGGATTTAATGCTAAATTTTATGTTCGGATGCTTTTGATGTATGTTTTATTTTATTTAGCTGGATTTGGTCTTGTTCAGCTGTTTGTTAAACACAAGACTGTGCCATAGTGAATGGAGGACTTCCTGAATTGGAGATCTAATGGTGCTGATGTGATTAGTTCTACATGATTAATAATGTAATTAATGTGCTTAATTGTAATGTACTTTTCTGTGGTAATGCCGGTAGGTTTTGGGAATTGTTTAAACCTTTGTTATGGAATTATTAATTTGGACAGGTGCCTAAGTCTGCTGGTGGGGATGCCACCTAACTAATAAAATCTGAGCTATTCGTGTTTGTTTGTAAACTGTATAAAATTTAATCTCAATCGAGTAATTGTTGCTGATACATTTTGAGTAGTTCATGAAGACGTATATCTTCCTCTTGCTTAGTACTTATGATGACTTTGGATCAGTTGTGCCTCAGGTTGTCAGCTCATTGGTTTTATTATAGTGACTGTATCGCAGATAATAATCACCGAGCAAAGATGAGTGTGGTTGGTTTTGATTTTGGAAACGAGAGCTGTGTCGTTGCTGTTGCAAGGCAAAGAGGTATTGATGTAGTGCTTAATGATGAATCAAAACGGGAAACTCCTGCTCTTGTGTGCTTTGGAGACAAACAGCGGTTCCTGGGGACAGCAGGAGCTGCATCAAGTTTGATGAATCCAAAAAATACAATATCTCAAATAAAGAGGATAATTGGGCGCAAGTTTTCGGATCCGGAGCTGCAGAGTGACCTAAAATCATTGCCTTTCACAGTGACCGAAGGGCCTGATGGTTATCCCTTGATACATGCTCAGTATTTGGGAGAAACTAAAACTTTTACACCTACTCAGGTATTGGGAATGCTGTTTTCCAATTTGAAGACCATCGCAGAAAAGAACTTGAATGCTGCAGTTGTAGATTGTTGCATTGGGATACCTGTTTATTTCACTGATCTCCAGAGGAGAGCTGTTATAGATGCAGCCACAATTGCTGGTTTACACCCTCTTCGTCTTATTCATGAGACAACTGCCACTGCTTTAGCGTATGGTATTTATAAGACTGATCTACCAGAAAATGAACCTATGAATGTCGTTTTTGTTGATGCTGGGCATGCCAGTATGCAAGTTTGTATTGCTGCATTCAAGAAAGGTCAGCTGAAAATTTTGGCTCATGCTTATGATCGCTCCCTGGGTGGAAGAGACTTTGATGAAACTCTTTTCCAGCATTTTGCTGCAAAATTCAAGGAAGAATATAAGATTGATGTTTATCAGAGTGCGAAGGCTTGTCTAAGGCTTCGTGCTGGTTGTGAAAAGTTGAAGAAGGTTCTCAGTGCAAATCCGGAATCGCCTATTAACATTGAGTGCTTGATGGATGATAAAGATGTAAGAGGCCATATTAAGAGAGACGAGTTTGAGGAAATTAGTGTTCCAATTCTGGAACGTGTGAAGAAGCCGTTGGAGAAGGCTCTAGCTGATGCTGGTCTTACTATTGAGAAAATACATTCAGTTGAGGTTGTGGGATCCGGCTCTCGAGTCCCTGCTATGATAAAGATCTTGACTGAGTTCTTTGGGATGGAGCCCAGGCGTACAATGAATGCAAGTGAATGTGTGGCCAAAGGGTGTGCTCTACAGTGTGCTATTCTTAGCCCTACATTTAAAGTTCGAGAATTCCAGGTGCATTTCATCCCTGTCCTTTGTCCTATAGTGCATTACAGTTGTACTTTGTTGTGTATATTAATCAACTAATAACCCTTATGTTTATACGGCTTGTTTGAGTAGTTGAGGCTTTAGCTAGCACGCATAAATTAGTTGGTTATAGACCATGATGTTTTACCCTGAGCTCCTTATATTGATCATACTGCTTAGTGAGTAGTGAGCGATATAGTTATGAGACTTATCATATTGCCAAATTGTTTGCATGTAGTGAGTTCGAAAATGTTGTGAATAATAAGATAAATTAACTTATTATTCTGAAGACTTGTATTTGCATGTTGACTCATTTGTGTGTGAGATACTCCCTAGTTGCACATATGCTGCATAGCATTTGTTTCAGAAGTTATGTAGAGCAAGATGGATCTTTCTATGTGACAGATTACTGACTGTGTAGCAACAGGTGGTGAATTTGTTCTTTCGGTTGAAGTTCTTTGGTTGGTTTCTTGTGGCGTTCTAAACCTTTGAAACAGTTTACTAGCAGAGATTGTATCGGAAATTCTGAAAAATGCTTTGGCTTCACATGTGCAGGTCAATGAGAGCTTTCCCCTTCCCATTGCTTTGACTTGGAAAGCTTCTGCTGGGGATTCACAAAACGGAGCAGGTGATAATTTGCAGAGCACTGTGGTATTCCCAAAGGGTAACCCAATACCTAGCATGAAAGCTTTGACTTTCTATAGGTCTGAAACTTTCACGTTAGATGTTCAATATGCTGATGTTAGTGAGTTGAAAGCTCCTGAAAAGATCAGCCATTATACGGTAACTTGAGTCTGCAATTTTTTTTATCTCATTAATTAAAATGTCTGTGTAGCCAATCACTTATACAAACTTATACAAATCTGTTTCCTTTCTTATTGGCATGACATTGACTACAGATTGGACCTTTCCAGTCGTCAAATGGTGAGAAGGCGAAATTGAAAGTCAAAGTGCGTTTGGATCTTCATGGTATTGTATCTGTCGAATCAGCAACAGTAAGCTCTTACTATCCTGATGATTTTTTATCTCACCATAACTGCTCAATAGTGTATTTCTTTAGTGTTCATGTTGCTGGTACTAGGCTGCTAGCCAATATTTTTTCGATATTTTATAATCAGATAACTCTGGTTGTGGGAGGTCTTGTTGAATTATGCTTGCATTATGATTATAGTTACAGGGGGGGGGGGGGGGGTGGTGAATAATATGTTCATTTCCTTAGTAGATTGTATGCATCTTTTACTTAATGCATTGGGTTACTTCATCATACGTCATAGTGTGATACCCATGAAACATCACTTGCCATCAGTAGTTTTTAATTGTGTAAGACTGTTCTTGGAGATAATGCATTCTTTGTTAAAATGATATATTAAGATTTAAGAGAGAAAATTTAGGGATTTCTACAATTTGAGTTTAATCAAAAGCTGATAATTTTGAGATGGTACTGCTAAAATGTTTGTTCCATTGCTCTTTGATGAAGTTGTTGCTGGATGTAGAATTTACTAGCTGGAGAAGTTGAGCTAGCTTTTGATTAATCATGCAGAGTTTTCTCTTTTTTGTGTACTTTATGATATGATAATGACTTTCGTCAAAAAGCATGACGGGTCACTCTTTGAACAGCTGATTGAAGAAGAGGAGGTAGAAGTTCCAGTTGCTAAAGAGTCTGACAAAGAGCCAGCCAAGATGGAGACTGATGAAATTCCCGCTGACTCTGCTCCACCAAATGCAACTGATATTAATATGCAAGATTCTAAAGTGGAAGTTCCTGCAGCTGAAAATGGCGTACCAGAGTCAGGGGGTCAGCCTGTTCAGATGGAAACAGATACCAAGGTAAACTTTCAACACTTAAGTTGGAAACTACATTTTGACAATTATAAGTGTACCCACTTGCCAATCATTGTGGATATGTTCAGTCAACACAATTTCATTTCCCATAGAGTAATCGTCCTAAACAAATTAGTGAGCACATAATTATAAGTGTACTCACACTCCATAATGATTTAAGTTAGCATATTATGTCCTCTCCTTTCTTATATAGGAGGGCTTTTTGACAAAAGTATTTGTTGCTCAAGTTTCTTGTTCATTTTATTTTCTTGTAGCCCATTACTTTTGGTGTTTTGGTTGTTTGTGTCTTGAACTGGTGGTGATATCATTTTTATTGAGTTCATTATGGTTTTATGTTCTTTAGGTGGAGGCTCCAAAGAAGAAGGTTAACAAGAAAACTGTGCCTGTGTCAGAAGTTGTGTTTGGAGCTCTCGCAGCTCCAGATTTGCAAAAGGCTGTTGAGAAGGAATTTGAGATGGCTTTGCAGGATCGTGTCATGGAGGAGACCAAAGACAAAAAGAATGCTGTCGAGTCCTACGTTTATTATATGAGGAATAAAGTATGTAGAAGGTCTTGATGTAGTCATCGTTAGTCACCTTAAATTATGTATCTGAATCGGTTTCTGTCTATGCAGCTTCATGACCAGTATCATGATTTTGTAACGGATTCAGAGAGAGAACAATTGATTACCAAACTCCAGGATGTAGAAGATTGGTTATACGAGGACGGTGAAGATGAGACCAAAGGTGTATACGTTGCTAAGCTGGAGGAGCTCAAGAAGGTAAAAACATGGAATTCATAGTGTCGCATTTCATTTTTCTGCTTCTATTCTCCATACAGTGAGTTAATTGGTACTTAAAACCCTGCAGCAAGGTGATCCTATTGAGGAGCGCTACAAGGAGCATATAGAGCGGGGACCTGTGATTGACCAACTTGTTTATTGCGTCAATAGTTACAGAGAAGCAGCAATGTCGACTGAACCCAAGTTCGAACACATTGATTTGGCAGAGAAGCAGAAGGTATGGTTCTATATGTTCTTCACGATGGTGTTCAATCATGATCAACTGTTATATTTTTTTCACTTTGTATTTTCAACTGCAGGTTTTGAAAGAATGTGTGGGAGCTGAAGTTTGGTTAAGAGAGAAGCAGCAGCAACAAGATTCGCTTCCAAAGCACACAAACCCGGTGCTACTTTCTGCTGATGTGAAGAAAAAGACTGAAGCCCTAGATCGGTATTTACAATCTCTGAAACTTGACCCTTCCTTCCCTTTCATGTCAATGTAGTAATATGGATGCAATTTTCTTGAACTGAACTGCAAAACAATCAATTTTCCCTCGATGGGGCATGTATGACCGTTTTCTATAACAATCTTCAGAATATTTGGTTATATCCTACTCCTTCTTGCAGGTTTTGCCGGCCAATAATGACAAAGCCGAAGCCAGCAAAGCCAGCTACTCCTGAGCCGACCTCTCCAGCACCATCCCAAGGCAGTGAATCTCAACCTCAAGAGGCTGAGAAGTCTCCTCCCAGCCCTGGCCAAAATGGCGAAGCAGGGGCTGGACAAGAAGTGCCACCAGCTGATGCAGAGCCCATGGAGATGGACAAACCTGAGGGTTCACAAAACGTGTGAGAAGGTAGATGGTAGTCATATCCATATTCAGTCGAAGTATGCTCGAGTCCTTTGTACGACTAGCAAACATGGATTTGGAACTATTAATCACCATGTAATGTTTGATGATGTCGATTATTTGTGGGTAAGGATATTATTTACAGATTCTTTATAATCCTGTTTTTGAGGAAGGGTTTGTAAGAAATACCTAGTGCCTGTCGATCCTCTGTTGATTTAAGTCTCGACCTCCTTAAATTTTCTGTTGAACTTCTTCTGGTGTATGCGAATTTTCGCCTTATTTGAAGTGAATCCTTGTATTGTTTATCGATGATTTTAATCTTGCCATTTTCTTTGCTGTTGAATTGGTAACTTGCCATTTACGGTTTTGATCAAGTGTTCGTATGCTTACAAGACAAAAGGAGGAGGGCTCTATCTCCCTCGAAGTGAACAATAATAAATCGACTGACTGCTCATTCTTTTGATACATACATCTTAAACAGAGGGAGCAAGTACAACGACGATCAACACACATGAAAGTCGATTCTACAAAGTATAACTGAAGCATGGTAGAAGATGCATTGCACATTTTCCCATAACTAGTTTTCATCACCCAAGTATTATTATCGCGTAGTTGAAGTGCAAGGGATGCTATAGTACAACAGCTGCAACTGAGAGAAACAAACACGAGTAAGTACCTTAACCACTGATATTTTCAGCAGATGCAGTGTTATCTTCGTCTTCTCCTCCTTGTTGAATCTTAGCAATCTCAGCTTGTCCTTTCTCTAGAATCTCTCTCTTCTGCAACTCCAAATCTCTATGAAACTCCATCCTCATCTTCTCTAGCTCTACCATCTGCTGCCTCTTCCTCTCCTCAATCCTCTCATATATTTCACTAAATTTTTGGAAAGAATCAGCCAGCGTTTTAAATGATGCTGCATTGCCTCTACTTTTACCATTTTTTGTCACTTTCTTGGGAGGGAGGCCCTCGGATTCTTCTTCCTCGTAGCACTCCGTTGAGTTTCCGGGGCTGTCCATCATCTCATCCAATCCATTCGAGTGATTCAAGTAAACTTTTGGGTTCATGAATACGTATTCTCCCGAGTCGACCCCGCATGAAAGACCGCTTTGCTGTGCTTGCAATGATGATAGTAGTCCGTCAATTTTCTTGAAGTACACCCATTCACTGGCAGAGCCACAAGATCCTCCAAACTTCAACTTCTCCTTTTTGTACTTTTTCTTCAATGTGTCCAGACGGTTCCGACACTGTGTGTCGGTTCTCTCAATTTTCGACCCTTGTGATACCTTCTCTGCAACTTCCTGCCACTCCTCAGAGCGGAGGCTCTTCCTCCCACGTTTGAGAAACCTGTCGCCCCATGCGTCGAGTAAGACCAATGTCTCATGCTCGGTCCAATCAGTGAGAGGGTTACGACCCCCATAAGATGGCTTTGGAGCCAATGGAGGAGCTGGCGGAGGAGCCGGTAGTCGAGGGGCGAACTCATAACTTGAGATCAGATTCTTCAGCTTCCTCTTCTTCGGGTGCCTTTGTTGATCACCATCGTCGTTGTTGTCATCATCGTCCCCACATTCATAGTCATCTTTACTTATTCTTTGAACACCATTACCTCCATCATCATCGTCGTCATCCTCATCTTCGTCTTCTCCTTCAATTACTGCCTTCTCCTCATCTTCATCATCATTATTGTCCTCATCTTCTTCATACGAATCGCCAACATTCTCGAGGGGGAACTTTTGGCCGTTTGCAGCGTATGTATTGGAATGGTAAGAAACATCGTGCTCATCATCCATCATGCTCAAAACACCTTGTTTTAACAACTCTTATTAACTTCTTACATCAAAAGCCCATGTTAGAATCTAATCAAAGATTCTCTCTTCCATCCAGCTAATAGTTCAAGATTTCCTCAAATACCTACTCACGCACCCACACACACAAAATCCAGTTAAGTATTTCCAAACACGCAACATTAAAATATAGTTATTTAGGATTCTCCTAAGAGAGCAAAGCACAGAAAATTCAGATCATAATTTCCATTCATCAGCAGAATCTACTAATTACACATACACACACAAAACAGAGTATTAACCCAGACAGCAAAGAGACTAATTTTCAGATTAGAGGGATTTAATTGGCTCAAATTACACAACTTTCCCGATTGCAGTAAGCTCACCAAGAGCAATAAAATATATAGTGCTACTATTCCTACAATCAAGACGTACAAATATTGATCAGGAAAGAACAAAAATACATTTATAAGACCAAAAATTGAATAATGCTACCTAAAAACAAAATCTTCGATGATTGAATTTGACATCTTACCTGAAAACAATACACGCAGTAGGTTGTCTTCAAGATTCAAGCTTTACCGGAAAATCAGAGCACAAATAACAAATAATAAATATGAGCGGATTCAGGAATGCTGGGTTTGTGATTAAGATAGATCCCACGCAATATCGCATAAAAATTGTCGAGAATTGAGAAAGTTGTCAAAGACTTTTGTTGCGTTGGGGAGAGAAAGTGGACAAAGACGCATCTTTTAGGGGGTAGAATGGCCGAGGACGTAATGTGATGTGGCCGTTGCTAAATTGCGCCGGGAATTCGCCCATTATATTTATTTGGTGCTTTCTCACGATTTTGGGCCCAATTCCTTTAGCCTACACACTACAGTCTCCGGGAGCAAAAATCGATCCAAATCGAACGATAGATGATTAGTCGGTTTGGATTAGTTTTAAAATATTTGAATTGATTTTGATTTTAATTTTTAAGAATCGAATTTTTTCTGTTTTGAATCGTCTTTTTACCGAACCGACCGAATTTATTATATATCAATTACTATATTGTAAATTATAATAAATAAATAAATTATTTAAACTTAAATAGGAGTATTTGTTACAAAATCTCATTTATAAAATAATCACATGTTCTAAATTTTAAAAACTTACCATAAAACTAAAACATATCATCAAAAGGAGAGTAAGAAAATAACATAAAATATGAATCACTAAACTTAAAAATTGTAAGTGTTTGAATAATTTAATTTTCTCAATGGTTATTCCATGTCGTAAATGATTATATACAAGATTGAACAAATTTTTAATTAAAGAATTTGAACATCAAATTTCGAGTGCAAATTATAATAAATTTATCATTGAAAAAAAATATATAATTAGAATATTTGGATAACCGAAAACCGAACCGAAACTGAATTTTAATTTACGATTTGAATCAGTTTGATTTTTTAAATAATTTGGTCGGACTGATTTTAATTTCTAAACAATTCGGTTGATTTGATTTTAGGATTTTATTTCGATTTTTAACCGAATCGAACCGTTGCTCACCCCTACTACAGTCTACAGACTTCAGAGAGTGAGAGAGAGAGACATATATTTTCTATCATATAATGACAATTCAATTTCAATAAAATTACTAATTTTTGCGTGCGTGTGGGCTTAGTAGTAGTGAGGTTAACGTCTCGGATTTGAATCCTCCGTGACGCGGCCATGTAATTTAATATTAATATAATCTAAAATTTTTAAAATTACTAATTTTTAAGAAAAAGTTACTTCTTTTTATAATTTTATAAAAATTGTGATGGTTCTCAATTTATTATTGATGCTAATTTCTATTCTTTTTTCTTTTTGCTAAGCAACCAATACAAAATACAAATATAGAAATATATTTTAAGAAAATATAGTTAATGAACTTTCATTTACTATTTATAGGTTTTGACTCATTTATAAAAGAACCTACAAGAAAGAAAAATAGAAAACATCTCAGCTGTCCATTCTAATAAATCAATAACTATGATTAAATCAATAATTATGATTTTCTTTATAGAATTATTTAAATTAAATTTAATTAATTTTAACTATTGTTTTTATATAGATAGATGGTCTAAATTTTTTTCTCATTTCTCTGTTGACTGAATAGTTATGCATTATTTTTTATCTATTGACTGAATAGTTATGCTATGCATATGTATGAAATAAATTGTTGACATAATTAGTCAGAATGCTTAAAGTCAAAGTATAAAGTCGCAACATTTTAATGAGTTAGTCTTTTAGTGTGTTATCATTTTATAAAGAAGAAAAGGAAAAGTGAGATGGAAAAATATAATCTATATTAAAACAAGTGAGTTACTTATAACAAAACATGGGTTACTTATAGTACACTATTTTTAATTTTATAATTATTTTTTAATTAAGTTAATGATATGTTATCCACGTTTTATATTGACATCAACCACTACATTTCAGTCAGTTACATGTAGTCCACTATTTTTAGCTTTACAAATATATTTAACTTAAGTTGATTTAGATGATATATTGCCCACGTTTTATATGAACATGAGCCACTATATTAATTTGAATTATATTATATATTATATGATTTGAAAATATATTTATATATAATTAATATATTTCATTGATTATTAAACACTACTAATCAAACGTCAGCATCATATTACTTTTTGGAAGGTCTTACTATTATATTTTGATTTTTTCCTTTATAAATACATATCATTTGTGGAAATCAACATCAACATACAACATAAACAACCATATACTCAAAGAAAACACAACACATAAGAAAAACATGACTCCTTTTTTTGGCTTGATCAAAGATTTGCATCAAAATTTGCACTCCAACTTAGACCGATCATAAGCTATAAGATTCCACAGATTCAAAATCAAGATGAAGACTAGTAATGGGAATTGGTTTTTCATGATAAAGACGTGAGTATTCATAATGCTATTTTACATTTATTTTGCTTATTGGTTGAATATATATATATATATTGATATAATATCATTTAATTATATATAACTTTATATATTTTTGTAAATTGACCTGTTTAATATTTATTTTCTTAATTATTCAATTATACTTTCTAGCTAATATTCATGTTTATTTGTCTTAAATTTTAATTATATTTAATTTATTGAATACCAAAATTCGTACCGTGCATCGCGCGAGGACACAAACTAGTTATAATTGGAACATTACTTTCGGTCGCCTCATTAAGCACCATATATAATTTTACAGTTTGTATATTTTTATTAAATTTATTAATGTTCTCCAATATATAACTTTCTCCAAATTTTGAGGATTTTTAATTATTAAATTGAATATAATATTATCTTTGTTATCTTGAAATATTTATTTATATATATTAAATTATAATTTAAATTTAGGGATTTTTAATTATCGATATCTATTTAATTATATATTATGAAATGCGTAGCTAGATGAATGGTGATTTTAGTTGTGTGAATTAAAAAAAATCAGTAACTGAAACGATAAAATATTGCAGCGATTTCCGCATTGGATATACATAAACATAAATTTCAATTGTTTTTTCGAAAAAAGAATACCAATTTTAGATCATTTGATATTGGAGCAATTTTAACGTTTGAAATATTTATAAAATTTTATTATTATTACGATTATGATTTTCCTAACTTATTTATTTAACTATTTTCTAAGGTTAGACCAGTCATAATCGATATTTATAAAATTTTAGATGTACTATTTGACTGTGTCTAACCTTAGATAATAGAGTAGTACATTTTTACATTATTGATATTTTTTGGGTAGGTTCCTGAATAAAACGAAAGGTAAGTTGTGATCTAGAATAGAGTTGAAATTCAGATTGGAACTGAAAAAATTGTCTCCAAGTTTTGATTATAAAAATATATTACAATTTTGTGATGCATGTCCCTGTCCTGAATTCTTTTAGGAGTTGTTCATTAGTATTAGTATTAGTATTAGTATTATTGTATGGTCATAGCTTGTTCATTTTTGTTATAATATAATTTACTAAATTAGTTTGTGAGGTAGTTGTCGGATGAGCTCGTCGTGTACTTTGCTGCTTGAGCAGTTCAAATGTAGTAGTCTTGGAGTTCAATTGACAGTCATTTTTTGGAGATCAATTTGGTAAAGTTTAGTATGGATGAAAACGGATGGTCAGAACGAAGCTTATATTTGTACATGTTTAATAACAACTTCACTCACTTTTGAGAGACGTAAATCAGTGAAATTGTAAATTGGTATAATTATCGCAGATAAACCATCTGATCTTATGTAGTGCTTTGACTTTACCTGAAAGAAAGAGTGTAGTTGTTGGAATTTAGGTCTCACTTGTTATTATTATTTAATTGAAGGGTGTGTTATAAAAGAAAATTTAAAATATAACAAACATTGATGTAATGAAATATGTAATAAATATTAATAGATGGAGGGAGTAGTTTTTAATGTTTGCAATTTGGGAATACAACTTTGGAAGGTATTAGCAATTGTTTGTAAATATATTTGCAAGATTTGTTTCCTTGTAGAGTTGGAGCCAGGGGGAGAAGTATATATACAACCTAGTAACTTTCTTAAGATACAATATATATATATATATATACACGTTTCCAAACCACATTAAAATTTTATATAACTTACTTATTAATTTTATTTTATTTTAACCACGTTAGAATTTTATATAACTTATTTATTAATTTTATTTTATTTTCTCACATATATTAATTATAATTTAATTATCGCTTCAAATTACATTAACTCGTTTACACGATAGAAATATATACTAATACAATTATCTTTGTCTTTTTCTAGAACTATGATTCTCGATTTTATTTATTAAACACTATTGTTATTTATTTATTTAATTCAAAATCATAAATACAAGCAGCAATGTGGCAAGGCAAAATGGGAATAAAGCATTGATCTTGAAGAATGAACATGACCTAAAAATAGGAAATTAAAGTAAAAACCCCATAGTAGGTAGGGGTAGTTTGATCATTTCACAAATGAAAATTTTCAATGACAAAAAGTAAAGATAGCCTATCCCCAAAGGCCAACCCAAGAGATAGGAAAATAGACAAAGACAAATATTAAAATTTAACTACATCCACTGAAAGTAAACCGAAAAATTGCAGCGTCTATGAGGAAAAACTGCTTCCCTCACAACAAGTGAAGGATCAAATGGTTTCTCTGCTCCAATATCCTGTCTTCTCCACGCCCACTTCGCCAATCTTGCCAAGAAATGTAGTTTCTCGCAGGAAAAGGAGAGCTGCTGTTGCTTGCTTGCATCAAGAAATTCCAAAGGATGAAGAGTTGCGCAGTAGGAGAGCGATCCTTTACCTGGGTTTTGCCGCAATCCCTCTTCTTTCTTTGAGGGCTGATGCTGCTGAAGGACTCGTAGCAGTAGGTCAGTTTAGTTTGTGTGTGTGTGTGTGTGTTTTAATTTCTTTTGTGTGGACTTATTTCTGTTTGCATTTAGTGGGGTGACTTCTGATACGTCTTTGTCCGAGTAATTTGCATTTAAGCTGAATTTGTTTTGTAGATCAGCTGTTTCTGGATTTGATAATAACATTCGTTGATGATTTCATTTAATTGATCTGAAAATGTAGATATATTATGATGTTCCTATTGTAAAGTATTCAAGATTCACTCTTCTTCATATGCATTTTTGAAGGGATCGTTTCTTTGCTAGATTGGGTTACTTATTTTCGTAGTTGAATTTGCATTTATCTGCTCCCAGCAGTTTGGAGGTCTGTGCTTACTGAGTAAATATCAAAGTCTTAAGATATAACATAACCAAGTTCAGTTCTTCTTTACCCAACTCTGCAAATATGGTGGTGGAATTTCCTTTCGTTTCCTTCTTTTTTTCTGTTAACTAATGATGGACGTGTCATAGTTTATTCTACTTGAATTTAGAGTGCTTGCCCTTTTCATTCAACTCTATTTGGATAGGATTTTTGACTTGTTCACAAATTTAAAGAAATGTACTTTTATGAGCTGTTCTAATGTAATGTCTATTCCTCCTTTCTGGTTGTTTCAGAAGATTCTGAGATGATGAAAGCGGATAAGAAACTAGAATCAGAGGTTTGTTACTATGCTAAACATTATTATACAATTATTTAAGTACTGGTTTGCATGTCTCTAGTATCTATATGTGCTGAAGTGCATCTTGTGCTGCTGTTGGAGCAGCAAAAGGCGTCCTCAAACCCATTTCTTTCACTTCTCAATGCACTTGGATTTCTGGGCTCTGGTGTCCTTGCTGCTCTCTATGCATCGCTACTGAAGGAAAAGGCTGAGGCAGATTCAACAATAGAATCTGTAAGCATCTCCTGATTCTTGGTTCTTCTAGTATTTTTTTCTCAAATTCTTGTACCATAGAGAAATGCATAGTTCTTTTGGTGTTAGCTGTTAAGTGTGAACTGTTATGTCGTCTGCACAGCTTAATGTGAAACTGAAGGAAAAGGAAGCTTCCATGACTTCTCTCAAGAAAAAATTCGAATCTGAACTATTGCATGAGAAAGAAGTTGGCAAAAAGGCACTTGCAGCAGCAAATGAGGAGAAGCAGTCTTTAGTTAATAAGTTGGATCTTGCAAATGGTACAATAAGAGATCTTGGAAAAGACCTACAAAAACAGAAGAAGTTGATTGAAGAAAAGTTGTATGAAGCTGAACGCCTTGAAGAAAGCCTCCGTGAAGCTGGCAACGAGAAAAGAGAACTTGAAGAACAGCTGAAGGAAAAACTCAACAGTTTAGCTGTACTGCAGGAGAAGATAAATTTGCTCTCGTCAGAGGTTAAGGACAAAGAAGATAATCTAGCCAATATTAGTTCTAAACTCGTAGAAAAAGAAAGAGAATTAGACGAACTAAGCTCAGTTTATAACCAGGCTAAAGATCAGCTTAGTGGTTTAAATTTGGAGATCCAAAAATTGAAATATGAAATTGTTGAAAGGGAAAATGAATTGGAATCGAAGAATTCAACATTAGATAAACTGAATGCAGATTTATCTTCGTCACGTGCTGAGTTGGGTGAATCTAGGAAAAAACTCGATTCTCTTGTGAAGGAATACAATGAGTTCAAGTCATCTGCTGAAAAGAAAGTTGCTTTGGATGCTGACCTCATAAGTGAAAAAGAACAACTGCTTCAACAACTTGAGGGAAAAATAAAGTTTGCTTTGGATGAAGTGGACAATAACAAAGTGCTGATTTCTGATTTGAGGAATGAAAAAGAGAGTTTAAACGAGAGGCTACACATTGAACAGAAAATCGTCAAGAATCTCGAACAGGAACTCAAAATCGCACATGAAACTCTTGAGATATTGAGAGATGAAGCATCTAAGCTGGAAAAACAGTTGCAGGAGTCGAGACACTTGAATTCAGAGCTAGAGACTACTCTTTTCGAGCTTCAAGCTGAGTTTAGTGAAACTCGAGAGTTGCTAAACAAGGATATTGATGAAGCAAAACAAGGTGCTGAAATCTTAGCTGGAGAACTGAAGTCAGCAAAAGAACTCCTTGCAGAATCAAATAAGGAGCTTCAAAGAGTCTCGAACGAGCTCACATCTGCACTGCAAAAATGCGATAGTTTAGAGAAAGAACTTGCGGCAGCCAATGAGAAAGTTCAGAGTGCGGCCATTGATCTTAAAGAAGAAAAGAATGTTGTGTCTTCATTAAACAAAGAGTTGAAGGCTTTGGAGAGACAACTTATCAAAGAAAAGGAGGCACGGGAAAGTCTGGAGACAAATTTAGAAGCGTCTGCTAAATCAATCGATGAGATAAAACAAGACGTGTCACTGCTTTCAAGAGATTTGGAGAAATCTAGTTCTCAGATTTCAAGCCTTGAGGATGAAAAGGACGCACTTCTCAGGTCCCTCAACGAGCAAAGGCAGGTATCTCAAGCAGCTAGAGAAAATATGGAAGATGCCCAAAACCTGGCCATGAGGCTTGGGAAGGAAAGGGAGAATTTGGAAAACAGAGGCAAGAAACTAGAAGAGGATCTAGCTTCTGCCAAGGGTGAAATACTGCGGCTAAGGAGTCAAATTAACTCAACAAAACCTCAGGTAAATGATAAACAAGTTGAAGTCGGAAGCAGCTCTACCCAGAGCAAAGTCAGGTCATCGAAGACTCCAGTTAGTGATGAAGAGGTGGAAGTGGGAAGCAAAGATGTTGCACCCGCGAAGAAGGGCACTCGGAGGAGAAAAGTGAGCTCGAGGCAAGTAGATTCAAGTTAGTACATATTGAAGCTTGCATGATTGCTTTGACATTCATCATTGTTTGTGAGTGGAGGGTAAGGTTTGTGTTTGATTGTGTTCAGCTGCAATGTACGGTTTTGCGTTGAGTTATGACTGGAAGTATGGTGGGATGTAAGGATATATAGTGATGATCGTTTTGTTGTTTGTTTGTAAGGAGAGTAGACACGAGAAGAGGGAACTTAGCACTTCTTCCTATTGTAATTTTGAGGAATGCTTGAATATACAGCTCGTTCATAGATGTTGAGAATAAGTCCAGGCTTCAAGTTAAATGTAACATCCATCTTATCTATTACTCCATGTCTCGTTAAAAGCGATTTTTTTTACACGTAAAATAAATAGCGTAAAAAATGAAAAGATGGTAAAGTCCATGCATTTTAAAAATTATTTTTTGTCATTTTAGAAACAAATTAATATTGATGAAACAATTAAAAAAAGAAAAAGTACCACTTATAACAGGACATGAGTACTATTATACTCCATCTGTCCCACTTCAACCATCTCATTTAATTATAATAATACATTCATTTAAATATAAAATGAGACAATTGAAGTGAGACGGAGGGAGTAATATTTTGTACTTTGGATTTTAGTATGCTTATAATATATTGCATTTTTTAAAGAACCATTTAGTAATTTGATACATATATGCTCCATCTATTTTGATAAAAAAAAAATTATATTTAATACTCCCTCCGTCCACAAAAGTTCTTGTCATTTTGACCCGGTGCGGGTTTTAATGTAATAATTTGACTTTGTGTAAGAGTATATAGTGAGTGGAGTTTGGGACCCACCTATTTTATTATTTTTAAGTGATTGTGTGTATTGAGTGGAGTTTGGGTCCCACATGATTTATTATTTTTAATTGAGTTGTGTGTATGAGTTGGGTGGGTCCACTGACTATAAATGGAAAGTTTGAAATGTAAAGAACTTTTGTGGACTGAGGAGTATTTTATAATTGTGACTATGTTATTTATAAATGTATACTTTATTAGAATTAATATCAATTACATGCATTCCACGTACAATTTAGCTACTTTATCTAAATAAGTGCAATACTTTTGTTCTTTTTGTATCCCATTCTAAGACACTTTATTTTGTAATATTCTTCAATTGCATGAATATAATATGAAATTTTAACTGCATGTTGATGGAAATCATAACCTTGACAACAGCTATTAAAAAATCTGACATCTATTGAAATTTTAAATCTCAAAATCCAAACAGAATTCGATATGTTTACATTTAATCTGGGCAATACTTATGAACTGAGATCATAAGGCTCAATTCCGTACAATATCTGCAATCACCATGACGTATCTAATGAACAGCATTGTTGTCTACGTAAGTTCATCTTGTCGGCTATCAAACACCTGCGCTAGATTGGAACAAGAAATGTTAAACTTGCTTTAATTACATAGTAACTGACAATAAAATGGTTCTGTTAACTGAAATGTATCAGACTGCAATAAATTTGGGTGCTCAGAGGCAGGTTTTTACTAGAGGCTACTTAAGGCGGGCCTCACAACTGCCTTTTGAAACTATGTAACAAAGTAATCTTAACTAGGAAGAAATAATCACTAAGCCTAAAATATGAATAGCTCTAAGGCCATTCGCAGAAGCTCAAGCTTGGGTGTATTACTCAGTGGTGAAAGTTGAGAATTAGTTCAGGCAAGTTCTGAACTCAAAATTAGAATTTTTAGGTTCGAGCTATGTGTGGATTTGTGATCTTTATTAGTTCGATATTTTGTGTTTGAGCATGTTGTATAGTTCATACTTCATCCCAGATTTGTCACCAGATTTGTCAAATGACTAACATATTTCCAGCTAACTCTGAGCTAACATATGGGAGCCTTAACTCTTCTAGGAGGTCACAGAATGACCATTTGTATACGTGCCATAAATATTCTATGATTTATCTTTCAGTAGTACATCAGAATCATATAGCTTTGGACTTGGATGACTAAAATCAAAAGAAAAGCATCAAAGGATTACAACTGAGATGAACAACAAATGAGGTCCTAAAGAGAGCTTGAACATAAATCTGGCAAAACATATTCACTGCTAAATTAAAAGTGAACAGTCAAAGAAAGAAGATGCTTACTTGCTCTGTATCTTCCAACCGGAATGTCTCGTGATTCACGATTCATGCACCAACGTTCACCTACCAGTGCCATCACTACTAAACCAGTAACGTTCACAACCCACCAGGTAACTGTTGAGGGCCAACCTCCATATAACAAGCAAATGAAAAGATGTATGATGTACAGGGTAGCAGAAAAATCCAAGCATTTCCTTGCTCTCTCAACTAAATAAACCAAAACTCCAGCTCTGTTTCAATAGAAAAAGTACGTTGATATTTAGAATGGGTTTTTACTGAAAATACAGTCCGAAGTCTAAAGTCCTTAATCTTTCACTTCTAACATGAAGGTCATAGTTGAGGGGGAAATTAGATAAGAGTACAGCTTTATGAAACGGTGTAAACGTTTAAAATACCAATCATATGACCGTTTCCATAGAATAGCAATACTAAATACTAATAGCGGCTAAGCATGGGAGACGAGTTAATGATCGTACATATGAATCTTGCAATACTTGCAACATAGATGGAAGGACAACTTTTTATGTTGCCTAACATCTTTACTCATGCTGAAGTGTGATGTAAACTGACAATGCACAGAATAATATTTCCATCCCCAAAATTCCAAATATCAGAAAAAATTAGCTCATGTTATAACAATGAATCAAAGTAAGCGTGTTGCTAGATTCCTCTCTCTCTCTCTGCTCTCTATCTGCACCAACTTAAATATTAAAGCTTCGCAAAGAACCACGAACCAGCAACATTTTCAACAGTAACACAGTTCAATACAATCAACAACGTGAATCAGCCAAGACTATCGCAAATCGATTAACAAAAATCAAAGTATAATCACATAAGTGGAGGCAAAAGTACGACCCACCCGGCAACAGAGCTGAGAAAAATGGAAGCGATAACGCACCAACCAGTAGCTGCGGAAGCAGTAACCGTGGCGAAATCGAAGAAATAGACCAGGCTCATCTTCGACACGCGGGGGCCGACGAGAACCGATAGGAATAACCCTAGACTGAGGTAGTACAGACATTGAAGGCACACGATTTGCGCCAGTATCATCCACGGATCCCACACCGCCGAGCCATAGAACATGGCTGACTCCTTTAGATCACTTGGAGGAAGATCGAAACTTTTAATGCTTTCTTCACCCAATTGATCGAGTCAAAATGAGGAAGAATCAGTATTCCCCCAAATTCCTCCGGTGTAAATGAATTGGCGACTTTGCACAAAGAATTAGGTGTGAGAATGAATTAGAGCAGAAAACTTGGAGTGTTGAAATATGTGGAAGAGGGATTTGTGAAAGGTTTTACAGAAGAATATTTCACAATTTTCTTTGTGAAAGTGCTTCTGTACAGAGCTCGTCTCGTCTCTAGTCTATCTAATATTGAAACACAAATATAATCTGAACCCCTCGTTTTAATACGAATCATATTATTAAATTTAGTACTCCATTATATAATTTATTTTTCATCGTCTTTTTAGTTGCTTTTGTTTTCTCTTCTTTTTAGAAAGTTGTAGTATACAATTGTTAATTCAAATGCACTCAATTCGGAACAGAAAAAAGAAACAAAATTAACATCCAGAGATGATGAATTTCAATCTACAAAGTTATACTCCCTATACGAGTGATTTATTATATCGTTGGTTAAACAAAGCGTATTAAGTTTGGTGAGTGAATAGAATAAGTTGGTCACAAAATACTTAGATACGGAAATCAGGAAATGGATCATGCGGCATATATCAGTTAGTTGTAGTAATTAAGGTTTCCCTAATACTAGGGTGGTTAGTGATCTTTTCTTGACTCAACTCTTAATTAAATTATTCATTTCTCTGATCTCTATGTACGCAAATCCACGTTCGTCTTGAACATGTGACATTGGAAGAATTGAGGGTCGTCTAAATAATTTTTCAAGTTGAAAGTCGTTATTTTTAATTTATTTTTAAATTAATGTATTTTGTCATTTTCTTGCGATTTAGAAATCTAACAAAGGAAGGAACGTTCTCCACAAGCATTTTAGTGTTGGATCTGAATATTTTTTTATTTAATGGTATAATTACATGTCACATTTCTCATTGTATGAATAAAATCGCGATGCACTATATAATTAATAGTTTTTGAAGCATAATCATACCATGTGTCAGCATCATGTTATAGTCTTGAATAATAGATGATCTCATTTGACAGTATTGGTTCTAATTCGTACCAAAATGTGTTGCGTTACTTGTGTACAATACAAGCATAGATAGTTTGGTAATTTGGACACGAGTCGGATTTCATTTGAAGAGTGCATGTGGTAGGTACATGTTATTTTGGAACAGAAATGGGTGGGACATGAGAAAGACGAGATGTAAAACACAGGGAGGGAGCTATGGAAAATCATGATGAGTTTCAAGGTTGAGACTTCCATGAAGAAGAAATGTCGGTAACTGCTTCCCCAACTGTCAAATACATCCCTTCCAAACCGAACGACTCCAATATATTTGAATGGTGCAGTTTCTCCATCACACTCCCCACCGGGTTCACCAGCACCAGCTGCACCACCACCGTAACCCATCACTAACAATATCATACAACAAAACACATACGTAATGCACGCATAGGATCGGATTATTCAAATATTGCTTACTTTGAGCGATCGTTGATTAAGCATCCTCTGTAGCTCGATGATCAGATCAATCCCGCTCGTGTCTATTCCTGTCACGGCTGCTCACCAAGAAATGAACATGAGGGAGGGAGGGAGGCATCATGAATGATCTAAGATATCCCCAGATATCATGCTATTGTTACATACCAGTCATATCAAGAATCACACATTTCATGTTGCTGCTGCTGTGTGATGCCAACCACGCCTCCTCTTCCCGTATCCATCTCAATATCCTGCAATTTTACGCCACAACATCTCATCTATAATTCTATATATAACGCTTCAAATTTAAGGCTATTTAGTGCGAGTTTGAGTCCTAGCACCTCTTCACTACAAGAAAGATCTACATAGACAATGAGTTTTTGGGCTAACCGTTCTTGCAAGTAAGTAGAGTTGGCGAAGTAGATAGGCGCCTCGATTGCAAGGATGAAGAACGAGGGGATCCTCACAGTATCTCTGTATCTGTTGAGGCTCTGATACACATGAGTTCCCGGTATGTTGCCTAAAGGCACCGTGTTAGGCCTAGTTACATGCAGCAGTATCTTCAATACCGATATCCCAACCTATAATTTGTGCCACGTGTGAATGACATATTTATCTTTATTTCAACGAGAGAGTGTGTTAGTTTGATTTAATAAGATCAGGGAGAATAACTTACCGCTATAGCAAGGCCAAGAGGCACTGAGATGAACAGAACTCCAAAAAACGAGCACAGCGCAGCCAAGAAATCAAGTTTGTCTACTTTCCAAAGCTCATAGGCGCCTTTGTAGTCGATTAGGCCAACCACAGCAGTGATTATGATTGCTGCAAGGATCAGATTTGGAGTGTAACGAAACAGTGGCATCAGAAACAAAAGAGTTATAAGCACAGCTGTAGCCATGATTATGTTCGACACCACAGTTTGTGCTCCTGCGTTGTAGTTCACTGCTGATCGTGAAAATGATCCTGATAAAACAGCAAATTGTCAGCATTATCTTGTGTATATTGTGTTTGTCTCATAAAATTGCGAAGCAAATGCTACCTGTGGTGACATAAGATGAAGAGCAAGAACCAGCCATGTTCATTAGGCCAATGGCCATCATTTCTTTGTTGCCATCCACTTGGTAGTTTTTAAGCGATGCAAATGTTCTCCCCACTGCGATCCCTTCCTACCCATGAAGAAGCAATTCACTATTTTTTTATCGCGTTTACCTGTTTTATTAATTCACATAAAGAAAGTGGAGAACATACTGTTAGAGAAAGTATGCCGGTTATGAGACCAGTCTTGATAGCTAGGCCCAGATAATGCCCACTAAAGAACAGCTTGTCGACCGATGGAGGATTTACACCCTTAGGCAACTTCCCTATCTGCAGAAACACATGAAATGGTGTCAAATTTCACACACTTGATGATTAAGACAAGATTATGGGAAAAAACTGATTCATTTTCTTACAGTTTGGATACCGTGAAGTTTTGATCTAAAACAGGCTACTAAGGCAGTAGAGATAATAACTGATGTTAAGGGTGCTGCTGCTGAAATCCAGAAGAGATGTGGCTTTTTTAGGCTCTGCATTTGTTATTGGAGGTTTTAGTACCACCATAAGCGAAACGAGGTGTAAAACTTACAGCATAACAGCATAAGAATATAATGAAAAACTTACAATTTGCCTTGTGATTAATAATAAAATCAGAAAAAACACTCCCATGATTATTGTCTGCCATGACCACTGCAGAGGTGAGATAACCATAGACTTAGGTATTCGATAATTGATGCATAAGTAAAGGATCATTCATGACGTTCTGGAAAGAAGTTGAAGGATTCTACCTCGTCTTTGTGTTCAAAGACAGAAGTTAACACCGGGATCAGTTGCATCTTGCTCGTGAAATGAACTATCCCGAGTAGTCCTTTTAGCTGTTGCAATGCTACAATGACTGCAGCACCCGCCATGAACCCAACTAGTGTTGCCTTGGACAGAAAATCAATCACGAATCCTAATCTATAAACCACATAGTTGATCAACTGTATCAAACATACAGAATCTTCAAAAAAGAAAAAAAGAAAAGAAATCGAGACAGAAGCACACTCGAGTCTTATAAAGAAAGGCACCAAAAATCTTTCTTGGAAGAAAACCCTCAAATTCTTGAAAAAGGCACCAAAAATCTTTCTTGGAAGAAAACCCTCAAATTCTTGAAACAAATGCAGGACTCATTGCAGCTACAGCCGATAAATTTAATATATATATATCACAGTCAAACAGCAGCCAAACACAAAATTTTCAAATAATTGAGACAGAACTACACTCTCGAGTCTTGATTATTGCACAATTCATTATTCTTGCAATAAAATCTTTAAATTGTTGAAACATATAAAAGATTACTGCAGCTGCCTCATATTCTGACCTTAGAAATCCCAAAGAAGCCTGGAACACCCCCGCGAAGAACGTTGCTGTGAAAGCTAGTTTAAGGTAAAGAGCAGGCTCCTTCTCGTCGGAGACAGCTTCACGGAGCATTGTCCCCATTACAAGAGACGCGATTGAGACAGGCCCCACGGCAAGATGTCTCGAACTCCCAAGAATAGAATATATCAGAGGTGGTACAAAGCTCGAATCTGCATGTCTCAACATGTGACAGATCAGATGTTTTCAACACCAAAACAGTACATAAAACACGAAACGATATTGAAATCTTCGTTCTTGAGTACTCACATAGTCCAATTATGGGTGGCAAGTTTGCCAACTTTGCATAACTAATCCCCTGCATCATCACATATGTATAAGACAAACCATTTCTTCTATCAAGAATTTTATCTTAATATAAAGCTACTAAAAGTCTAAAAGTTAAAATCTTGGTGGCTAGATTCGAAGTACATTTTCTAGAAAAAAGTACTTATTATTTATCGAAATAACTCGAGCTCGAAAAACAACTCTCAAACATCAAAATTAAACCAAAGTTTAACGTTACCTGCGGAATTGCGAGGCTGGCAATGGTGAGGCCCGAAACGACGTCTGATTTGAGCAGTTTAAGACTGTAATTTGGCGCCCACTCGAAAATGGGGAAGAAAAACTGAAGGCCTAACACGAACTTCCTAAACGACGTCTGATCCTTAAACCTATGAAGTGGGTCGTCGGGGAAGAAAACCTCTGCGAGGCGGTGCCGGAGTTTCTGCACGGTGGTTTGAGGCGGCGGAAGGCGCACTTCGTGCACTCCCGACTCCGTCATTGGCGGCGTCGTGTACGCAGAATCTGCTGACGGTGGTGAGAGATTTCCAGCCATTTTTTTCAATTTTTTTTTTGTTGCAAATTATATATGTATGTAAAATATGTATGAATTGTGTGTACACAACCCTGAAATTCGAGAAGATGATTATTCAGGATTGAGAGAAGGAATTTCTGCAGTTATGGGGCAGTTTTTGATGGTTTCTTCAGACAACCTCGGCTTTTTATAGTAGATTTTACGTGGACTCCTGTTTTTCTTTTTTGGCATTTAAAAGCTATTATTTTCACACATATTATTCTTTTTGGATAAAGATTAGTTTAATGATTTATGAGAAGTATTGAAAACGTTTATTTAAATGATCTATACATATAGTGGAAATTGAATTGCAATGCTATTCTGTCACCTTCCAAAATGCTTCATTGGATTTTTTTTTTACTTTCCTACAATTCTTATATGCTTTTATTATACTCCCTTCATCACATTAAACATGACATTTTTTTTCGACACGATTATTAAGAAAAGTGTTAGTAATATAAGAGTGATAAAGGTAGCAAGATACACACCTTTTTAAATTGATAACTTTTACTACTATTTTTAAAATGTGTCATTCTTAATGAATATTCTAATAAAGAAAGTGTGTCAAATTTAGTGGGACAAAAAAAGTACTACAATAGTCAATATTCTTTTCGGATCATATCATATATAGTATTTCCTTAATTCCTATAATATTCATGAATCATTAATCTTCTAGTGAAATGAGGATAAGATTTGGGTAGAATATGAGTTAATTTGCATGACTGACTCGACAGATGAAACCATTAATCTTGAATGATTTTTTGGAAAATATTATTAATTACATGATGTGCCCTATTTATGTCTGTTAATATATCACTTTGCTTGCATGCGTTGGCAGTAATATGAATATCACTAATATGTTTTTGATATAATTGAGTTTAATGAAAATTTCAAATCTTGGATATTAATAATGGAATCGAATTTCAAAAATTTGAGAACGAAACAACAAATTTTGCAAATTAATTTGTGGAAATTTAATTTAGAAGAAGTCAATCCATTATTTAAGTAAAAGTAATAAAGAACTTAATTCGTCAATGAAAATTTATGTTGCCATGCACCTTTAAATTCACGTGGATGTCAAAATTTAAAAGTTGAAAAGGCCAATTTAGAAATACCTGACGTGTGTAGAGTAAGTTTATCTAAATTAAATTTGACTTCTCTTTTTCTCGATCTCTTCATTATGGAGTAGGATATAAAATCTCTTGCATGCAATAAATAAAATAGGCTCAAGATGAACGTTCATCGCGTGCTTTAACACAAGTAAGTCGAACAAAAAGTGGTGTTTCTAACGACGAACGAGTTAGTAACGCGTAAAAATTTGCTCGTGAGAGGAGAACAACGTGACCTATATATTATGAGAAAGTGTAAAGAATAGTAATGTTATTTGACTATGCATATTGCCCGTGAATAGAGCTGCAAATCAGCCGAGCTGAGCCGAGTAGTGATCTGCCCGGGTTCGAGTTCGAGTCGAACTTTAAATTCATGCTCAAACTCGGCTCGAGATAAAATATTTGAGTTCGAATTCAGCTCGAGTTCGAGCTCGTTCCAAAATACATGATTTAAACATATATTCTTTTAACATTTCAAATGAACATAAACTAAAATGAAATTCAGCTCGAGTTCGAGCTCGTTTACAGGCTCGATTAGAGGTTCAATTAAGAGTTTGCGAACCTGTTCGCGAACAGGCTCGATTAATATACGAGCCGAACATGTTCGCGAGCAAAACGAGTCAAATACCATACTGCTCAAGTTCGGCTCGTTAATTTAGTCGAACTCGATTTTGGGCTCGAGTTCGAGCTCGAACGAGCTTTTATCGAATCGAGCACCGAGTAAGTCCCGAGTAGCTCGGCTCGTTTGCAGCCCTACCCGTGAACCAAATTTGAGTTTTTAAATGTGTAGGAAGTCATAAATAAAGAAATTTTAATACAATGATAATGTCATTTATATTACACTAAGCTTAAAAATGAGCACCAAAAAATAAATGCAAAGTTCATATTGTACATTCTATATAATTAAATCTAAAAATATCAACTTAGAGTTAAAAAAGAAAAATAATAAAACAGGAAAGAATTATGTAAAGTTTATGATTGAAGAATGTAGAATATATTTTATAAGCTACTAAAGCACTAATTGTAACACCATATATACAATATTTTTTATTTTATTTTTATATTTTTGCATTCTTATTTATGAGAAAACCTTAATATAAAACATATTCAAAGGATTCAAATAAAAATTAATAGGTATAAACTAGCTCATGATCCTATATGCATGCAAATTTGCTAATTAATTAACTGTTCGAATGTTGTCAAGGTCAGACTTAACTTGTTTTAATTTCTATATGATTTTTATACTAAACGAGCATATGCCTCAATTAATATTGTTACATTTTGAACTCGAAGTAATTTGGATATGGTAATAATTACGTAGTGATCGATGATTTTGATGTATGCATAACACCAAGTCACTAACAGGTAGTGAGGTAGTAGTTCATAGTTGTGCAATAAAGTATATAATAATGATAACAGATAACATTTTATTCATACGTACTTTCTTAGTATATGACCCATTTAATTTGCATTCATTATATTGCAACAAACTTCTCAAATTAAAAAAGAAAAATTGTAATTCTGCATTTATGAACTACCGTGCATGATATTAATGATAATAGTATTACTTCAAGTCTTCAACAGTCTGGATCGCTATTCTAAATTAAATTTCCCTTTTTCTGGTATCCAATAAATGTATCATTTATTACTGATATGCATTGGAACCATTAATTTGCGTTGACAATTGAAATTGGATATTAAAAAATTAGATAATTTTTGAGGAATCAATACCGGACTCTCCTTTTACTGGTTAATTGGGTATCAATCGGTTTTGTATCACAAAACCGATAAACTGGCAGAATCGATTAAGGAGGTTTTTTTTAATATTATTTTATGTTTATTTTGAAAATGTTAATTTAAATAAATAATAATTCAATATAATTAAATTTAATTTGATAAAAAATTTAAATATATAGATTATTTTTTAATAAATATATAAAATATTTTTGGTAATCTCTCCGTCCTGCTATTAACATTTAGTGGCTTGTTTCTTTTTTGTATGTAAAATAAAGAATAATGTAAAAGTTGAAAAAAGTGATTAGATTCATACATTTTAAAGAGTATCTTTTTGTCATTTTTGGGAAACAAATCAATATTAGTGGGACAACTAAAACTGAAAACAAACCACTTTTAACGGGAGACGGAGAAAGTATATATTTACCGAAAAACCCATACTCAATAACTGATTACTAATT
This sequence comes from Leonotis leonurus, assembly GCA_026898415.1. Taxonomy (NCBI): domain Eukaryota; kingdom Viridiplantae; phylum Streptophyta; class Magnoliopsida; order Lamiales; family Lamiaceae; genus Leonotis; species Leonotis leonurus. The sequence goes on from JAPKLX010000001.1 coordinate 8,267,389, forward strand.
CGATATTGATTCTTCTTGAAAACCAATTATCAATTGATAGTCCTATTAAAAATATTTAATAGTATTTATTCAATATGGGAATCCAAAAACCAACTTTAATGAAATCGTTTAATTTATTTATCCGCTCTCTTTAAAACACTCACTCCATCAGTCCATCAAAATGGCTTACGGTTTGATCCGATATGAGTTTTAATATTGTATTTTGATAATGGGGATGTGTAGTGAATGAAGTTAGGCCTCACTTCATATATTATTTTAAATTGTTGTGAGTAAATAGTGGAGTTTGAGTCCACTTGTTATAAAAAGAAAGTTTCAAATGTAAATCATTTTCGTGGACATTTCAAATGACAAAATGTAAATCATTTTGGTGGACGGAGAAAATATTATTTTGTATCATGTGCATGTATAAATATATATTGTATGTAAATGGAGTAATATATTAATGAACATATATAAATTAGGGGTGGCAATCGGGCACAGCTGGTATGGGTAGTAGCTATTCATACCCATACTCACGAACTAAATGGATATTATGCACTCAAACCCACCATCCGCGGATATCCATCACCCATCGGGTACCCACGAACCCGTCACCCATTTGGTATCCGCCACCCACCACTCGTTAGATACCCATTAAGATAAATATGGTTAATATTGGATGTATATGCCGGATTTTTTACGGATACTTCACGGGTATTTCATTGGTATTTCGTGAGTAAATTTTCGCGGGTATATAAGTATCGCGGGCATGGATAATTAATATTCATATTCATAACCACAAACTAAATGGATACTAAATGCCTCTCAAACCCACGTTTATTAAAGTCGGGTACTCGCGGGTGTCGGGTAACCATCCCTAACATAAATAACAATTTCCAACTGTTATCCAATTTCAAATTAATTTCTTATGATCTTTGGTGTTCCACACTTTACTTTCATACAAGAAACTTCAAGCATGCATGTACTATTCAAATGTCATAAATTCGAGTTTAATTTAGTCAATACTTTTGAGACATAAATTTTCTTTTTACGTAGGTTGGAGCAACAAGTTAGTTACTACTTTTTTTAACAAAATAAACAAAAAATAGGTAGATAAATAATGTATGAAGGATGCAACCCCAAAGAATAAATGTAGATTCCTATTGTAATTTTAGTAAAAAAGTAAATAAATAAATGTACAAGAGCTAAGTAGTAAGACATTTCCTAGTGATCTCATATATACTTCGTCCAACTAAAAATTACAAATATAATATTCCCTTAAATGTACTACAGTATATTTTTGCCAATAAATTATGTTTGAGCTAGCTTTATTCTCTAGGATATATACGTGACATCATATATCACTTGGAAGTATCTACCAAATTTTTATATTTGAGTGGTTCTTCATAAATTCGAAAATGGACAAAGTTTATTAATTTAAAGTAATATATATATATATATATATATATATATATGAAAAAGATTAAATAAAAATGAATTGAGAATGAAATATTAGATGAGAAATATAAATGGATCTACACCTTTAATTTATTAAGATCTATGACTTGTATTAAATTTTGATTTTCTAATATAATTTATGTGGTAATATGGCATGAGGTTAAATTGTAACTTCAACTTGAAATGTAACCGATCAAATCCTAAAATTATGAGATTTGATAATTTTATACATGGTAAAACTATGATGATTTGGAAATTTTATCAATAAAGTTGAACGGATTCTTTTCATAAGAAATAAGAATGTGGTTCTATTTAGACTTATTTATTTTAAAATTTATTTTTCATAGAATTGAGTTTCTATTTAGTACAACATCAAAAGCTTTTAATGCATATAAATGATCACAATATAAAAATCGTATAAAATATTATTTTACAAGATAATTTATAAATAATAATTTTCAATTATAAAAATTAATAATCTTGATTTATTATCACATGTTTTTTATATTTTGATGCATTAATTTATTGGTATCATGCATTTTCTTATAGTTCAATATGCATAATTTATAAAATTAATTATTCATTAAACTATTATGTTTATTTCATATTCATTAGACTAAATACTTGTTTTTATTAAATTAATGCATCAAAATCTTTTTTTTTTCTTGAATGCATGGATTGAAATGATAAACTAATGTATAAATATTTCCTGAATTCATGCATTCAAAAAATATTTATGCATCAATTTATTAATATAATGCATTTTGATTGACTGCAATTTAGAGTTTTAAGACATGAATGTCCTATTTTAAATATATTTTAAATTTCTCTATTTAGTTTGAATTCGTATATAAGATCAATTTTATCGGTTTCAATTTCGGTTTTTCGACAGTAGAGATTTCAATTTCAAATTCAGAGTCCGAACAACTTTATCAAGCCGGATCCGAAGAACTTTATCAAGTCGGATCCAATTGTAATGGTGCTTGTTCCAAATCTTGAATTGAAAATATTTATTAGTTTCGAGTCGAATAAAATTCATCTGTTACCAACCGTAGTTGAAGATGCATGACAAGAATATTGCGTAAAGCTTCCATGCCATCAAAGAATAAACTACTCCACTACTTTGTAGATATTATAATCAGACTAACATAAGCGAATAAGATATACTCCATCCGTCCCGCTAAAAGTGATCATGTTTCATTTTTGGGCCGTCCCACTAAGAGTGGCCACTTTCCTAAAAAGGAAAAGTTTTTACCTTTAAAATACATCACTCCTACTTTATTCATACACAACACTTTAGTTTTTTATTCTCCGTGACGACTCCTTTGTGGTCGCTTTTAGCGGGACGGAGGGAGTATTATAATTTGCAGAAGAGTTGGTACACATGATAAGTTAATATTAGAAGCAGTAGGCTAGTAGCATATCGAGAAAATAATTTGGAGAGAGTTAATTTTATAAATAGACAAAATTAATAAATTTATAAGATGTATATTTTTTGAAAAATGGGGGTTAAGGGGTCGAGGGGGGTTAGGGAGTGAGCCCAATAAGGAGAGGGTTAATTTCGTGTTTATTTTTAGTAGGGTAAGAATCAGATTGCTCCATAATTAGGAGTGTCTTCGAATTTCGGGTATTGGATATCCGAATATCTATTTTTGGATTTTTAGATCGGGTCGGGTTTTAATATTATATGGTTTACGCAAAATTCAAATTTTTTTTATTTATATTTATTAATTATATAATATTATATTTTAATTTTATAATTTAAAGTATTTTAATATCCAAAATATTCATAATTTTCAAAAATACTGGATAATATTCGATAAATATTCAAAAATAGAAATAATTTCAATTAAATCGGGTACTTTTGGGTACCCGAATACCCTACTCAAAATATCCGAGTCGGATTCAACTACTCAAAATTTTTTCGAGTTTTTGGTATCTGAAAATTTCGGGTAGAGTACCCAACCTGACCCAAAGAGACACCTCTACCCATAATTCATAACCTCTGGATATAATCTTTCGCTCAACACTAAAATCGAAAATTGAAACATAGCATATGAGGTTGCATTAATCGAGATACACGACCGAATGAATTATTCTATTTCTTAACTTCACATTCAAATAATTCCTACATATATATAACACAAAACATCATCTATAAATTCTTTTTTAATGATGATTTTGTAATTAAAATATTTGAGATTTTTGAATTTTTTTAATCTAAAATACTAAAAATATAACTTTAAATAATTAAAATAATTTTTCCAATATTTCATATAAGTAAAAATATTTATTATACAAAAAGTCATTGAAAGAATTAACTTTATTACATTAATGAAATTAAAAAATATTATATTGCACGGACGAGTAATCCAGCAATTCATAAGGGATTGAGTTGAGTCTTATATTTATAGGTTTGAAAATTTTTCGTCAAGTTTGGACGGACTTTAAAATCTTAGAAAGTCCGATCAGATAATTTTGTCAGCTTTAATTGTAACAAGACACCTTCAATGCATTAATAAAGAACTCATTAAATCAATTATACTAAACAACATAAAATTCAAAAAATTTCAAAATTTCAAATGCACATAAAATACATGAAGGAAAAACTAAAATAAATAGCTATAATTTCATAAAATGTTAAAAAGTTAAAAAATAATTATCTTATACATATCAAATAACTAAATAACTAAATAAGTAATAAATGTTTTATTCCCTGTTTGCGCGAACACACTAGTTTATAGTCAATTCTGATGCTAAATTTGAGTTTCATCCTAAATTTGAAAACAATCTTAGACTAAACTTTATTTGAAGTGAATATCTTGAGTTAAAACTTAAAAAGTGATATACTCTCTGAAAGTCGGTTAAAATTTATACTCCTATAATTTACTGATAGACACTGTGCCTTGTATAATTTGCATCCCCTGCAGCTGTGGAAGGTGCTGTGCACCTGTTTTTGAATTTTGAATCATTTTTATTTCATTTTAAATTAATTAATTTTATTATTAAGTTTTTGTTCTATAAGTATGTAGTTTATCATTCTAAATTTACAGTTTTTTACTTTTATATTTTAACAATATGTTATAGGTGTATTATTTATTTATAAATTAAATTTTACTATACTATAAATAAATTTGTGATGTTTAATAAAGAAAATAAAAATAAAAATAAAAATAAAAGAAAAAGGGAGGGGAGAACCCAGACTGGGATGGGGGAACTGAGTTCTTTTTTTATAATATTGAAAACTTTTCAATTTTTGTAATACATGGCTAGTTCATGATTGGGCTATAACTACATCAAAACTAAATAACAATACTAACTTATATAAAATAATATTAGTTTATATTATAAGGTATTTCATATCAAAAGCTATAAGATAAACGATTTATGACGGATCTGTCATCTTTAAAGCAGATCTATAGCGTTCTGAGGGGGTCTAAACTCGCAGAGCCACTTCAAGGACAACTGATAGATTTACACATAGCTATGTGCTCTGCCAGCAAAGCTTGTTTAGGCCTGCGTGGGCCTTTGAGTTGTGGCCCAATGAAACAGTTTTGTCTTATTCAAGATCTGTCAACTGCATGCCTTACATGAATAAAGCACTTACATGTGTCAGAGTACATTTGACATATCCCAAAATAGCTGCATGCTATGTGGAGAAACTCTAACAATCTAGGAGGACCACTGACGTGTCTCTGCCTCGTTCGAAAGGATTGGGAAAATCGTATTATGACATCAAATGTTGTTATCTCTATAGTATTACTCTTATACCCTCTACGTACTAAGCATTGGGAGTGAAAGTGGTACATAAGTTAGTGGCTTAAATCTTATTAATCATAACATAAAAGCTGGTGGGGGGATGTCTTGACTAGTTTGATAGATAAGAAAGGGGAGTGGTTTGTGAAGTCGTTAGGGAGGAGGGTAGGTAATGGGGAGTCGACCCTGTTTTGGGAAGACTTGTGGGTGAGAGAGTCAAAACTTTGTGAGTCTTTTCAGCGTCTGTACGAACTAAGCTCTGATAAGAAGTGTTCAGTGGCTAAAGCGGGGAATTGGGTTCACAATGAGTGGATGTGGGAGGTGGGGTGGAGAAGGGAGCTCAGAAACTGGGAATGTGAAACTTCTGATAAATTATTTGATTTACTTCAGTGTAGGAAAATGAAGATTAATGAACCAGACAGATGGGAGTGGTGTAATGCCCCGGCCGAAGGGGACTATGCGGAATTTGGGATTCAATGAAATAAAAATTAGAATATATTGTTAATAGGATAAATAATAATATATGAATTGAAGAAGAATAGTAAACTTCAGGAATTTGGACACACTGGATACGACACGAGTTCAATGTATGAAGACATTGAACCGCAAAACATTGAAATGAATTGGATATATAGAAGATTAAAAATATTGTATTGAAGGTCAACATGATAAGACCAAGAGTTTTGATACGAAGGTCATTCACAAGATGAAAACAAATGACATCATAATAAGTATCAATATGATATCATTATCACCTTGGTAATCGCATAAGACATCCGATTAGGCCCACCTTATCGCCAGCTCATCAGCGTCCTCCTAAAACCCGTAAAATCATTTGAAAAATATTTTGGACTGAGTACTAGTGTACTCAATGTGAGTCGTTACCCGACTTTTTCAGTGAAAAACAACATAAATCTCCTTTAAAGAATATTACATGCCCAACCATATGATGCATGGTGTTTTAAAATGAAAGCCCACCATACACATATGAAAACATACATTTTACCATCATATCGAGCTCGTCATCATTCTTGCTCATTCACAGTGTTCCTCATTGCGATTAGACAGGGAAAACTAAAGTTTTCCGCGAATAATCCTCTTTCACCAAGACCAGGGAACCTGGCCAAGTTCACCCGATCGGGACTTTCCGTGTACACTACATTGGCCGGATCCGGCTCAAGTCATAATTGTTAACTTACATTATTGGCAGCGCCAGTCAACGAGTATGGTAATATCGATCCGTCACATATATGATACACATGTAATAAAAATATTTGACATGTAAATTCACATTTTCAGAAAAAGCAATTCGAGCTTATTAACTCAAAATATCGTATTGTAAATAGACTCGCACCTGTCACCGATGTATGTAGCTCACATTCAATTGCATATGATAGATAGTATTCATCGGTAGGACTCTACAAGATGAATCTCATGGCTAAGTACAAATTGATAGACGCTAACCTCTTCTCCAACCTTAAGCACCTGAACTTAATGTCTAACCATTCTAACGTTGACCTATTAATTACACGGTTATCATCACTTACAAGACTCGTCTGCTAACTACTTAAGTGATTTCAATTCATTGTCAGTCAATACGAGTCGTCATGATAGAAGAACTAACACTTGTCTCGATTACACGAGTACTTTACATAATCATACCGTCCGTTAACTTCGAGTAATGACTCGTTCCAACTTAAAAGAATTTTGGATCATCATTATATTCCTTCGAAAAAATCATATCCTAAGTTTCATTTATAAGGAATGAAATTGGTAATGGCTAATGAGTTGAGATATGTTTGGACTTACAATAGTGATTTTTAGAGAAAACTTATGCACACACACTTTTGAAAGGAAGTTTCTCTCAAACTACCAATGATAAATTTGTGAAATTTTAACAATAACTTTCCAAAATTCCAAAGTCAATGTTTTTCAAAGGAAAATATTCAAAAACTCATTTTTAATACCCCTCAAGGAATAAAAATGTGAGCTTATACTTTCAAGACCTTTTACGACGTTTTAAAACTTGAATTTTTATTAGTCTATCAAACGAACTCTAATGTATGTGAAATTTTACACACATATTACTAAAATCATAGAGAATATGCCCTAAAAACAGTTTTGGGTTTCATTGAGCCAATAATTTAAAATAAAATTATATAGTTTCGAAATAATTTTCACAAACACATCTATTCATGTCATATGAGCAGTTGACTTTGAAAGATCATAATAAATTGAAAATAACTCGAATTTAGTCGAATAAAATTTTAAGATGAACCCAATGCTTTAAATTTATATTTCCCAAAAACAAAACACGTAAAATCACTTGAACTCTATTTTTTCAGAATTTTCAAAGTTAGACAAGTGCCCAAATTTTCGTAGGAATTGACAGTTTGCGCAACCATTTTGTAAAAACCATAGTAAATTGAAAATATAACGAAATTGACTGATTTAAATCGGAGATCACTCCTAACTCGATCTAGTATTTAAATATGTTAATAGGACCACAATTATAATACTCAAACTGTACAGAAATGACGAGGCAGAAGTTGGGCAGAAGCTTCAACATAAGAATGTAAAACAAAATTTAATCTCCTAATTCATCATGTGTCATTACCAACACAATATTAAACTACTAATCCTAGAATAAAATAACAATATTATCACATATGAACTCAAGATAATTCATAATACTACCTCATTCGGTCTAAAACAGTAAAGAGAAAGAATGACTACCTTATGGAAGAACTAAGGTGTGAATGTGAAGCTTTCATGGTGGGCTTGCCTGAGTTTTCCTCTCCTCGCCGAAGCTACCCTTTTCTTGCCGGATGATAGTTAAGATAAAAAAAAAGGTAGAGAGAAGGGGTGAGAAGGGAGAGATGTCAATGGAGAAAAGAGAATGTGGAAGAGTTCAAACTTACTACTTTGGACAAAAGATTGGTCTTCCATGGCTGCTTTTTGATCATTTTTTTTGGACGATCGGACCCTGTAAATTGAATGTACACGTCGAGAGGAGGCTTGAGGTGAAATTTGGGCTCATTTGGTTGCCGGAAAATTTTTCCGGCAGTAGTCCGGCAGCCGGCCGGCAGGTTTCCGGCAGTAGGGTGGAGAACATCTCTCTTTACACTATTCTCTCTCAAAAATATGTGTAGGGTGAAAATGAAGAGAAAATAAGAAGGAAGTGTATTTATACCCACTTCGTGTTAAACTTTAAAAACTCATCGAGCGCTCTAACGATGTCCGATTTCTACGATCTTGGTGTCTACGGATTCTTCGAGTCTTAATTAATTTTCAAACAAACATATCGAATTTCCGAATTTTACAAGTGGAAACCCGAGAAACAAGGCGGCTACGTTGTAAAAAGTGCATACAAAATACTAATGGAAAGAAATCTGGAGGTGGCGTGGGACAATAACAATATTTGAAAGGCAATATGGTGTAGTTCGGCACCACCAAAGGTTCATGCAACTGTATGGAGAATGATTTTCCGAAGAATCGCGACTAAAAGTGAGCTTAAAAGAAGAGGGGTCATTACTTCGAATGGTGGGATGAAATGCTCACTTTGCAATGAAGCAACGGAGACGATAGAACATTTGTTCTTCGAATGTAGCAAAACTTGGGCGTTTTGGTGTAGCTGTTTGGAGTGGATAAGTATGACATCTCCTCTCTACAATAAAGATGCATTGCACTTCACACATTTTTGTTCATTACATGAGAGGAAAAAAGAGCGTGCCACTCTTGAAGCTATTTGGATGTGCATGGTGTGGTTAATTTGGAACAAAAGGAACGATCTTATTTTTAATAATGGAGTATGACATCATGAAAAGTTGCTCGGTGAAATCAAAGCATTGGCATGGAACTGGGAAGGAGAAAGAAAGAATGTACGTATATTAAGTTCAGTAGTTGGGTTGTTAATCCATGTCAATGAAGCTTGTGGTTAGATGAGTTTGATGTTTTGTGTTGCTTTTTTTCCATTTGGGTTTGTTTGTTTCTTCTTGTTGTTGTACGGTTGGATGCATTTCTTATGTCTTTATTGAAATAAATTTTTTTTTCTTGTTAGAAAATAAAATTAAAATATATGCCACATCTAATTTCATTTATAAAGTTACCTACATTCTACTTTCATACTTTGCACACATTCTTGCATTTATACCTTCACTCTACTTTGAGTTGATTTGGACGTCAGAATATTTCTCCGAACAATCTCAACCATTTCTCCGGACTTGTTTTGCAGTAGCTCTGACCAATCAAACCTAGAAAAAAACTATTTGATAACTTAAAACTCAACACCAAAATATATGAACTCCAAATCTCTTGAAACCTTCCTATTCTTTTAATTTATTTGCCGTGGACCGATTACCAATTCAACCCTAACATTTTAATCAAATTGAGATTTAAAATTTGGGCAATTAGCGGCACCAACATGTAAATATGAAAATTGAGATTTTAAACCTTGTGTCTTGACTTTTGAGTATGAGTTAGAGTTAGATTTGTTTATTTATTTTTATTTTTAGTTTATTTATTGAATAATTAGTTTTCAGTTACCTAAAATTTTATAAAACGTGAAGAATTATATCAAAAGATTTAATTTTGAAGATTAATTTTATTTTTAGTTACCTGAGAAAACTATTATAGTATGATAAATTAGTGCAGGACCATATTTCCCTGTTAATTGTGTCGGTTATTTCTTTCTTGTTAGGAAATCCCTTTTCTTGTTTCAGACTCTCACTGGTACTGTAGTGTAGTGTAAGATAGAGCACATAAAGATATTATTGTATTGGTTTTGTTCATAAAATTAAAAACTATAATAATAATAATTATTATTATACATTTTTTTAATATAAAAAGCAAAATTTCTTTATATCCGACACTGAAGAAATAATTTAATTCATGAAAAAAAAATACAGTCGTTGATATACGAAACGAGCACAACAAAACCTCAGCTCTCTCTATCTTTCTAAGTACAAAATTATACGCGCACTTTCTCTCTCTTGATCTCAGTATTCGAGTGCGTGTTTCTCGACTCACTCACTCCTCGCAGATCTTACTCTCCGATCTCCAGGCTTTTCCCATTTCTAAACAGAATCTGTCAAAATGGTGATTCTCTCTGATTCTATCGCTGTTCGATTGTTATTCACATTAGGCATTTTGTGTGTTAGATCTGTCATCCTTTTCGAATTGGTGTTAGTTCACTTGTGTTACGATTGGTTTTGATTGTTATTTTGGGATATGATACTCGACATGCCGTTTAATTGGCATTTGTGCGGTAGATTTGCGTTTTCTTGGAATTTGATTTCGATTTTTGAAGATCTGACTTAATGCTATTGCTTACTGACTCTTTCTTTTTGGTTGTCTTATGTTCTGAAATTGTTGCAGCCGCTCAGATTAGAAATCAAGGTACCAAATTCATTTCAATTGAGATTGTACGTGTGATATTTTTCCTTTAATGCTGGATAATAGTAGTGATTAACTACTTCTTATTTACCTCCTTCATCAGAGGAAACTTGCACAAAGATCAGAAAGAGTAAAATCAGTGGATCTACATCCATCAGAGCCATGGTATGTTCCTGCGCCATCAACTCACATTTATAGCAATATGGAAATAATTCCTCATAAAGATTCAGTTTTTTTATGGAAGATCTTTTTTTTTGGTGTGCCACAACTTAATCAGCTGAACACTGACCATCGTACCAGCTCTTGCATATTTATAAAATTAAGAGATCAACAAACACACTACATGTTCCTTGCTATTACTTTGTTAATCAGCTTCCACCTATTGTCGTGCTAGTTTATTGCATCTAAGAAATTGTGTGATGCTCTACCCCTTCGTTGAGCTGTTTGTGTTTCCGGGATAAATTATATATAAATTATGCCTGAACTCTGAAGTACACTGATAAACTTCTTCAGTTATCCTCATTAGCTGTCCTTAAATATTACTTATTCCTCTTTCCTGTGCTCTTACAGGATCTTGACAAGTTTGTATTCAGGAACTGTTGGCATTTGGAATTACCAGACTCAGGTATGGATAATGTACTATTGATATTATGATATACAATTCACTGATCGGTCTTTCTTGTAAACAGCAGAATGATAAATGGTTATAGAGTTCATACAAGTTGTGAAATTGCATGACAATCCGTTTGATGTATTATTTATGCTTGCATACGTTTCCTACAAAGGTTGACTTTATTTATGCTGTCTAAAATTTTCAAAATTTGTTAATAATCCACATCCGGTGTCTATATGACAATAAAACCTGCTTGGTGTTGTGCTGTCGTGTCATGTGAGACCTAGCTCCGGCGCTTGTAATTACCTCGTTTGGACGTCTGCCCGTGGCAGTAGGTTGTTACGGTAGATTTTTTTTTACAGATTCCCTTAATAGAGCTATAAAATTTAACTCTGAGAGGCCAGTTTTTTTTCTTCTAAAACCATGAATTTAATGTGAAGATAACGCATAGTATTCTGAAACATAATTTCTGTTGATACAGACAATGGTTAAATCTTTTGAGGTTACAGAGCTACCAGGTACACTATTACTATCAAAATCTATCTCCCTGAATACTAGAAAATCTTGAACATGATGAGAATATGTCCATATTAATGCCTACTACATCATCTTGCAGTTAGGTCTGCTAAATTTATTGCACGAAAGCAGTGGGTTGTTGCCGGTGCTGATGATATGTTCATTCGCGTGTACAATTACAATACAATGGATAAGATAAAAGTGTTTGAAGCCCATACAGATTATATTAGGTGTGTGGCTGTTCACCCCACTCTCCCCTATGTGCTGTCGTCGTCGGATGATATGCTAATAAAGCTTTGGGACTGGGAGAAGGGTTGGTTGTGCACTCAAATTTTTGAGGGCCATTCTCATTATGTAATGCAAGTGACTTTCAATCCAAAAGATACTAATACTTTTGCCAGTGCTTCACTTGACCGCACTATTAAGGTATCAATGCTATTGTCCTCAGATTAGTTATTTTTGGTTTTCTCCTTTTACATGACATGCCATTGTAAGCTCACAAAACTGCTTTCGTAGATTTGGAATCTTGGTTCTCCTGATCCAAACTTTACCCTGGATGCTCATCTCAAAGGAGTCAATTGTGTAGATTACTTCACAGGTGGCGATAAACCATATTTAATTACAGGTTCTGATGATCACACTGCTAAGGTTGTCCCTTGCTTTTCCTTTATCCTTGTAAAATGTGGTGCTTCAGTATAAGAATCTAAAATATCCTTAAAATTTGCAACTAGGTGTGGGACTACCAGACAAAAAGCTGTGTGCAGACATTAGAAGGCCACACACACAATGTGTCTGCAGTTTGCTTCCATCCCGAACTTCCCATTATTATAACTGGTTCAGAGGATGGTACTGTCCGCATTTGGCATGCAACCACATACAGGTGACCTTTATGCTAAAGATAGTTACACCTGCAATGTTCACTTTTTTTTCTTATTGACTTCATGCATCCAAATGTCATGCCTTCCTGTTTGCATAGCAACTGCTTGGTTTTCTTAAAAATGATTTATTTTCTTCAACTACCAGTTTTAGTTTTTGAAAATAATGTCACGTCCATTTTTTTTCTTTTGGTTTCTTTTTTAGGGTGAGTGTTGTTTTGCAGGAATTGACTCCGCTGAATCCCTATTCACTCATACATTATATTTCTGAACCTCTTAATTTCTGTACAGTTGACTATTCTGTATGTGTCGTTCGTTCCATATTGATGTTGGAGTGGGCAGTTATAGCAAGCAGTTATACTCCAACATTGTTCCTGTAGAATATTTTAAACGTCCCTCGTTGTTGTATGCATTAACCATCATTGGTGTCCTTTTGCCATGTTTATCTTTTGATATTACTTTCATAAGATAAGATGTTTCACTTTTATATCATTTTGCAGACTTGAAAACACACTAAATTATGGCCTTGAAAGAGTTTGGGCAGTTGGCTACATAAAAGGTTCAAGAAGGTAACTCCTATTGCTGTTGATTGGATTTTGTTGTTGAGGGCCGTTTTCTTATTTTTTGGTTTTTTGTGAGGGGTCTATTCTATTTCCTGGCATTTATATATTTCTGAAAGCCTTAAGTTCCATTTGCTTGAAGAAACTTGTGATAAGAAGTGCATTGATTTTATTCTAGGTATCATCCCAAATTCAGAGTACAATATTTTGAACGGGAGTGAATTCTTGAAAAAACTAATGTTTGTATATCCGTCGCTTCTATTTGGATAGTAAATCTGAATCATTCCTTGTGCAGGGTAGTAATCGGTTATGATGAAGGCACTATCATGGTTAAACTTGGGCGTGAGGTTCCTGTTGCTAGTATGGACAATGGAGGGAAAATAATTTGGGCCAAGCATAATGAAATTCAGACTGTCAATATCAAGAGTGTTGGGGCAGATTATGAGGTATCTTTTGAATCTAACAACAAATGTAAAAAGGCAAATGCAGTCTGTGATTAAGTTATCTCAGGTTGCTGATGGAGAGAGACTACCATTGGCAGTCAAGGAACTGGGAAATTGTGATCTTTACCCGCAGGTAATTTTTCTTTGTCTTGTATGATCTTGTTGCTTCAAGTATTTAAGTGGGATTGCATAAAAGAATCCTTCTGATGGTTCTGTGTTGGTTAATGGCTTGAGTTGTTATTTAAGATTTTAAGTATCTATGGTTTATGATGGTAGCTTTAATGGGAATGATATGGATTTTATCTGTTAATTTTTTGTGTTATTTGCTTATATGATAACTGATAGTGACACTTAACAATCTCTACTCTGTTTGTTTGTTTGAAGACAGTGCTGGTTTTGAACCCACATGGTATTATTCCTAGATTTAGAGTAATTGGTTTTAGCATTTTGGAGTGCCTAAACTATCCATGTCTTTTCACAAATTTACGGAAAGTTAATTTCTTTTTATTTACATCTTCAAAATCTTTTGAATGCTAATCATGTGTGCATAAGTTCACAATTTGCATTTAATAGCATATAACAAATTGATAATTTAGGAGCATTGAAAATTGCCAAGAGGTATTCTCTGCTTGAGGTGTTTGATTTTCTAACTTCTTTTTTCTTGCACACACTTATCAATCCATTTTTCCTATTATAATACAGTTAATTTGATTTGGAAGTTTTAATTTGAATTATTCCTGTTATAAGATTATCGGGTAGACCATATATTTGGTCTTCATTAATCAAGTTATGCTTTAGAAAAAGGCTTAAGAGAAGAATGCGCCTAGGTTATCCATCCCTGACATTGCTTACTCGTCACTTTGTTGCGCATTGTGGTTTTAATTGGTTAAATATTATTGTATTGGCACTTTTATGATAGTATTCTTTTGAAATATATTAGAGATCACAAAAATGTTTAAAATACCTTGGACCTCCAATCTTAATATCTTATGGATAGTTATATTTCCCCTCTCCCATTTTTCTATCTTCTTTGCCTTCGTTTCAAATTAATCCCTAGCGTGCATCAAGAATCTTGAATATGTAATTTTCACTTCAGCAACTGAAAAGATTTTGCATCTTTTCAAAGATATTGAGGGTATAAAAAACTGGGAAATATTTATGTACTTGCAATTTTGTCGTACCACTGTTTCATGAAGGTCAAATAAGCTAGCTTAGTTATTAACTTTCTGATAGTCATATTGCTAACCTCTCTCTCTCTCTCTCCATTTCTTGTCTTGCAGAGCTTAAAGCATAATCCCAATGGTAGGTTCGTTGTTGTATGTGGAGATGGTGAATACATAATATACACTGCTTTGGCATGGAGAAACAGATCATTTGGCTCAGCGTTGGAATTTGTTTGGTCAACGGAAGGAGAATATGCTGTTAGAGAAAGTACCTCAAAGATTAAGATTTTCTCCAAAAATTTCCAGGTTGCTTTTTCGTCTTATATAGTAATTTTGTATCATAGTTCTGTTCTGGTAAGTGGTAACATTTAAACCTTTAAGCAACAAAGTTCTTAGTATCATTCTTTTCTTGGGCCTCTGAATTCTCTTTCTTGAGTTCCGCATCAGTTTTACTATGATCTTAGCATTGATAATGGTGCATCATTGAGACACAAATGATAATTATACTGTATAACTTTTCACTCAATGTGCATGCATATGCATGGTTCTTTTTAAAAAAAGAAATGATTACAAATGTGTAGTGATGATTAAACCTTATCATTATTAGTGTATATTGATGTTTGAGTTCATCAAATGGAGTTAACAATTTCAGTAGTTTTGTTTCAGGAGAAGAAAAGTATCCGGCCCACTTTTTCTGCTGAGCGCATATATGGGGGCAATTTACTGGCGATGTGTTCAAATGATTTTATTTGCTTTTATGATTGGGCTGATTGTAGGTTGATACGGCGGATTGATGTCTCTGTTAAAGTAAGAAAATTGCAGATTAAGATATTTTGTTTTGGATCTTACTCTGTTGGTCATATAGGTTATGAGTTTTTGTCCTTTGCTTGGTAATATGTTTCAGAATCTCTACTGGGCTGACAGCGGTGATTTGGTGACCATTGCCAGTGAATCATCATTCTACATACTTAAATACAATGTATGGCGTTAATTTTTCTTATAAAAGTCTCTTGATTGTACATCAGAGTGCTATCTGGGGGAGTTATAGTAGCTGACTTGGTGTTTACATGTTGCAGCGCGATGTTGTTTCTGCTCATCTAGATAGTGGGAGATCTGTAGATGAACAAGGTGTTGAAGATGCCTTTGAGCTTCTTTATGAAATTAATGAACGAGTACGAACTGGACTCTGGGTTGGGGATTGTTTCATTTACAATAACTCTACCTGGAGACTAAATTACTGCGTAGGTGGTGAGGTAGGACTTACCTCGCCATATTTGCTTTTACCATATAGTCTTTCTTGATGTTATTCGCAGAATGTGAGAAAGTAATCTTGAGTCATGTGATGTTTTAGGTGACAACAATGTTCCATTTAGACCGACCCATGTACCTGCTTGGTTATCTTGCTAATCAAAGTCGCGTTTTTCTCCTCGACAAAGAATTTAAGTGAGTAAATTTTTCCACTCTCTTGTAAGCATAGTCTGTCTTATATTTTGACTTTTGAAATGGGAAAGTTTGTACAATATTTAACCAGTAAATAAATTACAAGTGACCTCTGTCTTCTTAATGCGAAGGGAAGATACTCCTTTGAATTCTACTGATCTCTATAAATGGCCTTTGGATGTATCTTTCAGCGTTGTGGGATATACATTGCTGCTCAGCTTGATTGAATACAAGACTCTTGTTATGCGCGGTGACTTGGAAAGGGCAAATGAGGTCTTATCATCAATTCCAAAGGAACATCTTAACAGGTTTACATCTAAAATTATTAGCTTGTTTCTTCAAATGTTTTCTTTTGAAAATATTTTCATGATAAACATAGTTAACTTGCTTCATAAATTATTTTTTCATGTGCAGCATCATTGTAAATATATCCTGTTTGTTTCAAATATAAAGACTCGACTATAATCTCATTTAATGTTCTAATAAAGCACATCAATTTGGTTTTGTTTGTTCTTTTGCTTGCTCTTTAGGCCTCTTTTTTTTTGTGATGAAATTATGCAATTATTTGTTTATTTGGTACACAAAACAGAACATCTTAGAGTCATTATTCTTTCTGAAGTATGTATTTTATAGTTGTAACTTGTAAGAATATATGTCAGAACTAGCATTCTTAGGTTGGGTTTGGTTGACTACTAGAAGACTGATTTCAGTTTCTTGCTGAGAAGTTATAAATAGCGAAGATTATGTATACAAGAAAGAGAAAGTTAACATCCAATATCTCTCTTTCTGATTGTGGCTCACTCGCTTGCTCTCACTCTCACTACACACATTGTTGTTGCTATTTATTTAATTTGATTGCAACAAAATTTCATACTACATGCAGTGTGGCTCATTTCTTGGAATCACGAGGTATGATAGAAGATGCACTTGACGTTGCTACAGATCCTGATTATAGATTTGAGTTGGCCATACAGCTCGGCAAATTAGATATTGCGAAGGTAAATGTCAACCTTTTCTTATCTTTTGGAGTATTAAACTAATTGAAACTCTTTTTGTCAAGTATTTCTGATTAGTTTTCATGACGCTGACTTTAGAAAAATGTGTTTCATGTTATACTCTGGATTGTTATATTTGGATCGAGTATGCAGTTCTTATTGTGCAACTTTTTTGTTTTAACTGCAGGAAATTGCAATAGTAGTACAGAGTGAGACTAAGTGGAAGCAATTGGGTGAATTAGCCTTGTCTACTGGAATGGTATTCTCTTGATTATCAATCTATTAGCTAAAGCATGATAGATTTTGTTGGAAGACTTTGCCGCTAACTGCTATAATTTTTACTGCAAATTCCGTTTGGTTTATTCTGATCTGGAGGTTGGAGTGCAGATTTATCTTCATCCTTTATTGATTTGATTAGATGCATGCTTAGATTAGTTCATGTGGCTTCCTTTCCAATAAGCTATACTTCTTTTTTGTGGTCTAGTTGGAGATGTCAGAGGATTGCTTGAAGCAAGCAAATGACTTGAGTGGTCTGTTGCTACTCTACTCTTCTTTGGGCGATGCTGAAGGAATTGCAGAACTTGCTTCTCTTGCGAAAGAACATGGGAAAAACAATGTTGCATTCCTTTGTTTATTTATGTTGGGTAAATTGGAAGATTGCCTTCAGCTGTTGGTTGACAGGTAAGTTTCGTTATGTCATTGAATTGGTATACCTTTATAATAACTCCAATAAATCACGAGTCCTTTGCAGCAACCGGATACCTGAGGCTGCATTAATGGCTCGGTCTTACCTCCCAAGTAAAGTGTCAGAGATTGTGTCTCTTTGGAGGAAAGACCTCAACAAGGTTCTCATCTTTCTACTATTTGTCTTCTTAAGTTGTATAAGTCATGCTTTAAGATAATTTGCGGAGGTGTTCTGTTGTCTGTTGAAACCCTAAAAGAAAATTAAGGCATTAGAAATAGTTTTTGAGGTTATCATTTTGTTATTCACTCTGGCTCCGTTACTTTTGGCAGATTAATCAGAAAGCTGCAGAATCTCTCGCTGATCCAGAAGAATATCCTAATTTGTTTGATGATTGGCAAATTGCTTTTGCTGTTGAAGCCAAAGCTAGAGAGACAAGGTCTTTTATTTTGATAAATTCTGCACCATTGTAATTTTATCAAGCTCTTTTGTATGAACTTACTCACCCGTTGTTGGTTTATCTTTTATCTGGCCCGGCCCTGCTTTCTCAGTTAACTTGCTGCAGAAACATATTAATTTACTGTTCAGATTAGCTATGGGGTTAAGTCATGATATCTTCCTACTGTTGTCTAATTCTTGGACATTTTGATAGGACTAAATTTGTTTTCATTGCTTCTAGGGGAAAATTTCCTCCAGCGTCTGATTATCTTCAGCATGCTGATAGATCAACAGCAAGTCTTATAGAAACTTTTAGGAACATGCAAATGGAAGACGAGCCAGCAGAAAATGGAGACTTGGACTCTGAGGTATTGGTGAAAATTAGTTTCATATTAAAGAATATCTGCTTGAGTCAATACAAAGTTCTTCCTATTTCACTATTTAATTATCAAGTTGTCTGAGAAGGGTTTATGGGTGAGATATAAGCTCTTTAAACAAGATAAGTACCTTCAGTATGTTGGACAATGATTCTGAAGAAGATATCTTATTTGCTTTCAAATGAAGATGTACGCCTAATATGCTCTTTTTATAAAGCTACTGGGACCCAGCTTTTTCTTTGGAAAAATAGCTAAAAAACTATATATTATAACCATTGTATTACTATTATCTTTGCAATTACTAATATCTTACAAAGCTATCATCCAAACACCAATAATTTTTAAAAGAATAACATATAGCATGTTACAAGCTCAAAGAACATCTTATAAGATTTAGGACCAAACTCATATATGGAACTGAACTTGTAAGAATGCTCTCATATATTGGATTTTTTCACATCTGCAGATATCACAGATACTATTAATTCGAAAGTTATACTCCCTCTGTATCAATAAATGTGGTTTACTTTCCATTTCTATCTGTCTCGTTATAAGTGGCTCGGAATTAAGATGGAAAAAATTAACCCTTCAAAAACCATGAACCCAATCACTTCTCTGTAATCTACACCTCATCCATAATATACATGCCCAAAAGTAACGAGTCATATTTATTGGGATGGTGGGAGTATTTATTATCTTGCTCTTGCTAATTAGTACGTTTTTCTTTCATAATATTTTAAATCAACTTTATCCAGGATGCTGAGCAGAATGGACATGAAGCAGAAGAAGCACAACATGACGAGCAAGTAGAAGGACATGATGATAGCCATGAAGAGCCTGTTGTGGTGGATGCTGATTCAACTGATGGTGCAGTACTTGTGAATGGCAATGAGGCTGAGGAAGAGTGGGGTACGAATAATGAAGGAAAACCGACAGCCTAAAAGCAATTGGTTGGGCCGGTGTGAAATTCCTAGTTTTGTTGCTGGTGATTAATTGATTTTCTTCTAGTTGCTGTGTTGCCCAGTTTTTGTAGTCTCTATTATGTTCTATTAGCTGTACATAATTCTCTATGTGCTTTTAGTGCAGAATTTCAGATAGTATACTTAGTTTTTGCGATATAACTGACATTGAATCATATTTTAAAGCAACTAACTTTTTCAAAGTTTGCCACCTGTGTTTTATGGTATATAACCTTTAGCCCTTATGTAAAAGAATAGAGTTTCCTTAACGTCTCAAGATGCTTTCTCTCATGAAGAAGACGGAAAAATCTTAAACATGTACACATTTGTGATTTCATATTTTGTGTTTATTTTAAATCTGATTTCTTTTTCTTTTAATCTGTCAACTTGCTGCTCTTAAGCCTTGGCCTTATAAAAACTTATATGAACTCTTGCTTCTAGTGTGTTATCCATCACATTTTGTTGCATCATGATGTATATCAGTTCTTTCAATTATGAATTCTTATTTTGTTCTCTCCTTTTGCTCATATTCCAGTGCTTACACCGCGTCACTGAGGTCGGAGAAGACAGATGGTTCCAGCTGCATACACTTCCTTTTGTGGTGAGAATAAACTTCAACGTAATAATTTAGTTATCTTGTCATGTTATTAGATCTGAATACTTTGTCCAGATCTCTGTTTCTGAAGGAGTTCTTTGCTCGACTCTAAATTTACTTCTTATATGGCCAGCATCTATATTGGCTGCCTGGAAGAGGCGAACAGGGGGCCTGTGTCTTTCTGTCAGTGGTGAGATAAGTACAATTAATTTTTCGATTGGAGCATACATACTATTAGTCTATTACACTAGACTTGGGAGTTGCATATTTTTTATAGTTTAGTTTGTTTTTAAGTTCGTTATCTCCATGCTAATTTTTATCTGGACTTTGTCATGCACTGTTGTGAATTGTAGATACATAGTAATGTTATAGAATTTACCCATCATATATTGTATGCAGAATTTTCTTACAATTATATGAATTCATATCCTAACATTATAGTGTTGTACTCTTATATCCTGCCATCTTCATTATTCTTAAAGCAGAACTATACTTTTCAAATCACACTCTCTCTTCATTTTGCCTTGACCACAATCAGACATCATTTCACTTATTTCTCGTTTTTGTGGGCGTTATTTTCTCTTTCTTTTTTCCTGATATACTTTTCTTTTAAACACATGCAGATCCATTTTTTAGTGACTTTTTCATATACATAATAATGCTTTTTATGTGTGTTCGAATTGGCTATGTTTTCCTTAAATCTCTTTTTAATTTTTTTTTTGGAATTTTTGACAATTTGGGAAACATGATATATAACAAGTTGAAAATATTACTCCCTCCGTCCCGGCTAACATGGGTCATTTCTTTTCGGCACGGGAAATAAGGAGAGTATGTTTAAGGGTTAAAGTGTATTTGTAATAAAGTTGACTTTTCTTTAATTGTAGTCCATCTATCCTCTTTTTTCATTTTTTATTTTTTTACTTACTGCTTTTTTTCATTTTATATTTTTTTATTTACTGATTTTTTTTTATATTTACTGATGTTATCATTAATTTAATTATCTAAGTAAATGAATCTTTTTATCTAATCACATCTGCGAAAAATAAGAATGAATAAGTAAATTAAAAAAACATAAAATAAAAAAGAGAACAACAAAAGCAATTAAACCAAACATTTTTCCATAAGCTGTCCAAAATTAGGCGCCACAATACATTTTTAACTTAAAAATGTGGTGCCACACTGAAAAGCCAAAAATCAAAAGTGTGAAGCTCTATAAATTCATTCCCATAAACATTTGCTCTAAACACACTTAAATTGTTGGAAGACAAAATGGGAAGGAAAGATCTATCAACTATAGAGAGAAATAAGGTTGTCCAATTCATACTTCAAGGATGCATCGACGGCAAACCACGACGAGGCAAAATAAAAGAAGCCACACTGAAGTTCAGCATCTCTCGGCAGACTATTACTCGGCTGTGGGGAGCTGCAAAAAAACAACAAGCAAATGGTGAGATGATTCATGTAAAGAGCGGTAAGATCAATAAGCAAAGAAGAAAAGAGGTATTTTTAGATATCACCTTGCTGTCAAGCCTGGAATACACAAAAAGAGGCTCAATTAGAAGGTTAGCCATTGGTCTAGGTATAAGTAAGAGTACACTTGGTAGGTGGGTGCTTAGTGGCAGAATTAGGTCACATACCTCAGCCATAAAACCGGATCTCACAGCCCCTAACAAACTGTTAAGGCTGAGATTCTCTCTCGAAGCCTTAGAGTTGGATAGGATTCTCAATAAAATAAAGTTTAAGAATATGCATGATACGGTGCATATCGATGAAAAATGGTTTTATGTAACAAGAGGTTCACACAGGTTTTACCTAGCCCCGGATGAACCCGAGCCACATAGAACATGCAAGAGTAAGAAATTCATTGGAAAAATCATGTTCATGTGTGCTGTAAGCAGGCCATTGCTTGCAGATAATGGTGAAGTCATCTTTGATGGAAAAATTGGAATTTTTCCATTCACAACACAAGAACCAGCAAAAAGAAACAACAGAAACAGGCCAGCAGGCACCTTGGAGACTAAACCCATCCAATCAATCACAAAGCAAGTTATTAAAGCATGCTTAATCAGGCTTCAACATGAAGCTGATACAACAGCCGCCAAACTCTCCGGACACGAATGTGAATGATTTAGGATGGTTTAGGGCCATCCAATCATTACAAGTTGAGACAGCATGCAAAACCATGGAAGAACTTCTAAATGCAGTGTCAACATCATTTAATGAGCTATCACCTGTGAAACTAAACAATGTTTTCCTAAGTTTGCAGGGTTAAAAAAAAAAAAAAAGTTTGCAGGGTTGTATGATAGAGATAATGAGATTTAAGGGACAAAATTGCTACAAAATTCCTCACATGGCTAAAGGTGCATTACGAAGGTCAGATCAGCTCCCAATGAGCCTAGAAGTTCCATTAGAATTGGTGATAGAATGCCTCAACCACCTCAAAGAAATGGGTAGCTTTGCAGGCATTGGAGATATTTGTGCAAATGTGGGGCTGGACATAATTGAAGGGCAGCATGCTTAGGATGGTTTAGGGCAGTGGTAGGCTTTTTTGGTTGGCTTTTTGTGCAGAATAAAGATCACATTTTGAAGGCTGTTTTAAGGCTTTTTTGCTAGACTTTTTGTGCAGATTAAAAATCACATTTTGAAGGCTGTTTTAAGGCTTTTTTGCTAGACTTTTTGGCTAATGTAAAGATCAGATTATTTAGGGCAGTGATATGCTTTTTGGCTAAATGTAAAGATCAAATATGAATGGAACTTGATCATAACAATCAATCACATCTTTATCACATTATTTACATAACAGATCAGACATCATAACAATGGTGCTCATAGCAATCAGCATTCAAACAATTCATCGCACCAATTAAACGTCACAACAGATCATACCTCACAACAATGGTGCTCATAGCAATCAGCCTCCAAATAAATCAACCACATGTTTAGCACATAATTACCTAACAGATCACACATCATAGCAATGGTGCTCATAGCAATCAGCCTCCAAAAAAATCATCGCACCAATTAAACTTCACAACAAATCACAACAATTACATTTCACAACAGATGACAACAAGCAGCCTCCAACAGATGACAACAATCATCACACAAATCATAGCACCAATTAAATTTCACAACATATGACAACAACCAGCCCCCAACAGATGAAGCAACAGATCAGAACTCACAAACCCAAAATGCATGCAAATGAATCAGCCTCCAAATGACTAAACAATTAAATTTCACCTTTGAAGATCAATAATAATCTGCATCACTGCCCCATAGAGCCTTCGCACTGAGATCTGCCGCAGCACAAGCTGAAGCCCACTCATCAGTGGTGGGATTGAAAGGAAATGGGGGTAGAGAACCAATCTCGGAGCTGGACTGAGTCTCAGAACGCTCCGCTCCCTCTGAGCCGCCAGCGTGCTCGCTAGAACATGCCTCAAAATCATCGTCAGAGAGGTCTTCGAGGTTGACTGGTTGAAGACCACCTCTAAGCCAATATGGATCGGTGATAGTGGGGTCATAACGAGGGTGGCTACGGAGGAACCAAAGCCATTTTGTGTCTAAATGGGTGGGTGTAGCAGATCTGCCCTCATCCACCCCACCGCTCAAAGATATCATCGCGGTGGGTCGTTCGCGACCTCGGAGATCCCCGTAGCGAGGATGACAACCAAGAGATGAAGCCATAGATAATGAGACTTCATCGCGGTGGGTCGTTCGGGACTCAGACTCCACGCCGCCAGCGAGCCCACCGCTCAAACAAATCATCGCGGTGAGGGGGCGGCGTGGATCAACCCAACCCAAATTTGGGTTTGGAGGGTCATTTTCTGAGGGAGAAGCCATACATGAGCTCCGAGAACAGAATCGATAGAGAGCGATTAGGGTTTCGGAGAATGCGGCGAATAAACGAGAGGGAGATACAGAGAATAGGGTTAGAGATAGTTGGGTTGGGGGAAATGATTTAGTCGGTAGGTTGTATCTAGAAACCCCAATCCCAAACCCAAGTTTAGGAACCCAACCCAATAAACTTAATTAAGGCCCAATTAGTTGTTTTAAATCAAACTTAGTATCCCTTATTTTTTCTTAATTATTTCCATATATAGAAACGACTCATGTTAGTCGGGACGGCCCGAAAAGGAAAGTGACTCAACTTAGCTGGGACGGAGGGAGTATTGAACATATTAAATTTTGATTTCTTACTTTATTCCTGAAATACGTACATGTTTGTACGAACATCTGCATACAAATTTATATTAATACAATCTATATTATTACAAATTTATTAGTTTCAAAATTAATCAATAACATATATACGATAAATTGCATATTATATATTGCAAATATATATTTATGTAATAATTATTTATAAAGATTATTGATGAAATTGTGCATTATTAAACGATAGATTACATTCTTTTTAAAAAATATGTATAAAAATATTTACATATTAAAAGAACATATCCTTTAAAATAGATAAATGAAAACAATAAAAAAAATCTTCATTTTAGAACTGAAAAAAGAAAACGAGTTTCATGAAGCAATATAAAAAATGCATGCAGAATATTGCATATATGCGGGCACGAAAATGCTCACCCGCCCGCGGCGGGCGGGGTTAATGCGCCCACGAATGATGTGGCATGCCATGTAGATATATATTAAATTCTTAATATTTTTTTTATTAATTATCACTTTCCGACTAGGGTTCATTGGTTAGGGTATAGTTTAATACTATTCAATAAAAATTAATAATAAAAAATAAATTTAACAAAGAAATGAAAATATAGTAACTCACATGTTGATGTGGCAATGACGTGGCATTGCCACATCAGACGCGGGCACATTAAGATGTGCCCGCCGCGGGCGGTGGAGCATTACTGTATGCGGGCAATGTAATGATGATGGTAAATAATATTTAATTAAGATGTTTAGATATGGAAATCAAATCATAGTTAATTAGTAAAATGCTTAAAGGGCAATAGGTAAAATTATTCAATTTCAAAAAGTAAAGATAAAAAATATCCACTTATAAATAAAAGATAAAAACTACTCATTTTTTACGCTAACATGATGAATTTTCTCATGTGCTCATGTTATTTTCATGATAACATGAGGAATTTCCTCATGTGCTCATGTTATTCAAACTATTTTGTGAAATGAAATACAAGCACATGATGAATTTTATCATGTGCTCATGTAAAGAATAATTTTTATCTTTTATTTTTAGGTGAGTATTTTTTATCTTTTACTTATTAAAATGGATATTTTAGCTTTTGCCCCATGTTTAATTATCTTTCCATGATTTAAATATAAGAGTAATCATGTAAAATTAAATTATTAAAATTTTAACAACTTTCCTAATTAATCATTTATGTATCGAGACATTATATATACTCATCATTTTTCAATATTGTATTATCTGGAAGAGATAAGGCTAGTTAACATCCATGCCTCAATATGTATACAAGATCTCAAGATAATTAATTAGAATTAATTATATCAATTCTCTTTTTAAGTCGAGATTCGTTCTTCAACTATATATATAATATCTCCCATCGCTCAATAGTACATAAATCCAAACAAA
The DNA here is from genome assembly GCA_026898415.1 of Leonotis leonurus. Classification (NCBI taxonomy): domain Eukaryota; kingdom Viridiplantae; phylum Streptophyta; class Magnoliopsida; order Lamiales; family Lamiaceae; genus Leonotis; species Leonotis leonurus. The sequence goes on from JAPKLX010000001.1 coordinate 8,293,213, forward strand.
TTAAAAGTTTTATAATTTTTCTGCGCAATTTTGAAGATGAAAATCGTTTTGTTTTTGTTTATGATGATGATGATGATGATGATGGTTGTGTCGATTCATGGTGAAACTAGAGATGAATGCTATGGTCGATGCATCAGAGGTTGTGGACGTGCAGGAGTGCAATGCATCAAAATTTGTGCCATTACAAAACGCTGTGACGATAAAAACCCAGTCTTCGTCGCCTCCTCTCACCCTTCTTCCTCTCTCATACCATAGAATCTGTCTCTCCAAACTTCAAATTATATATTGTTTACATTTTGTGTCCAGTGTACTGAAAGTTTATTGCTTTCAAGTTTGAATAATATATATAAAATTGTGCAAATTGCGCCGCTTCCAATTTTAACTTACGGCTACTTGTTTCATGGCTTTAATTTGAGCCGTCGACCCTACTTTGGAAAAGGAAATATACCCACGTTAATGGCAGGTCTGATTCCAACATTGAATAGAATAGATTGAAAGATAAGAATATTTGTCTATTAGTGATGGAAATAACATTAATAATCCTAAATAATTTCTGGGCAATTTTGAATTCTTTTACATAAAAAGGATTCTTTATTAGAGAAAGAATGTTTAGGTGAGAAATGATCAAATATTTTAATCATTTATTAAATTTTGATATTGCACCCAATTCTCCTAAAAAGATTTTTAAGGAGGGAGATTTCATATAATATTAGAATTCATCGGTATATATAATTTTTTAATATTTAAGATCACTTTTAATTGATTTTAAGGTTGGTAAATTTAAAAATAGAGTACATAATTTTTATTTTTTTAAAATAATTGTTAAGTATGATTCATTATAGCATAATTATTATTTTATTTTAATAAAAAATTAAAATGATAAATTAGATTTTGGAACATAGAATGGGAAATACTAAATGTGAGACTCGATTCTACCCAATAGTATCCAACAAATTATATAGCGTAGCCATGATGAGTAATAACACAGATAAGCAATTTTTATTAGTAGAGAAAGAGGTAGAGAAAACAAATAGTAATCTAGAAACTTCAGCAAAAGAGTAGAGTACATTTGAAACGACTTTTTTGCAATGCTAATTTCTTGGTACTACAAACTATAACAGAAACAAATTAAGGCTAATGAATTAACGCGTAAACCTTTGGCCAGCGTGAAGAAGGCGGCGGCGGAGGGTAGCCACCGCCACCGCCGCCGAAATGGGCACAATAGTGTTTGCAGTAGTCTTGGCAGTCGTAGGGATGAATAGAACAATCGTCCGTACAGGAGGCGTAGCAGCCACCAATATCATAAAAATCATCATCGTACGCTGCTGCTAAATTATTACAACAAAATATAATCATAAACACCATCGTAGTCGCCATTGCAACCACATATCCAATTCTTAACGGCTTCATCTTTGAGGACTTTATATGTATGTTTTTGTGCTATTAATTAATGATCGATGTGTTGAAATCGAGTATTGTATATATGTGTTCCATCATGTTCAAAATAATGAATGTACATGTACGTACATAGGATAAGCGTTAGGAAATTGGTTTCTTGATAGGTTTAGTGTTGGTTAACCAAACGTTATATATGCATAATTTATTATTTTGAAGAAGCACACTCTAATCATGATCGGGCAAGTATTATCGATAATGTATACTGCCATATGGCTAAAAAGTTCAAAAACTTCATCTTGGTTTACTGCTCCTTTTGTCTCACTTTCTTATCCCAAAGTTAACACATAAAAAAGTAGATAAAAGTGGGCGGTGAAACAATTAAGATACAAATAAAATATTCTCTCCGTCCCAACTAAGATGAAACGTATACCATTTTGGGCCGTCTAAACTAAGTTGAGTCATTCCTTTTTAAGATATCTTTATTACACACACAAGTCTAAATAATATATATATATATCATCACTTTATACTCTTTTCAACTCTAAACATACACTCATTAATTACCGTGTAAAAAAAAACATATCATCTTAACTAGGATGGATGGGGTATTTTTAAGTATACAATCTAAAAGGTTTTGGAACTAACTAGGGTAGCACAAAGGAATGAACTAAGTAGCATATTCCTTGTAATATTATGAACTACTAGCTAGACCGTCTATTAATTGATTGCAATTAAGTAATTAACTACCTCCATATTATTACTTATAAATCAAATGGGAAAACCATATTCATTAATTTTCACCTTTGCTCAAATCAAAACATTCTCATTTTCTTAACTATAATTTACCCAAACTTATAAACGCAACCTTATATATGTATGTAACAACTATATGTCCTAACCAATACACATACTCTTATAATATTCACATAACAATTTAGTACAAATGAAATCGTCAGGAATAGCATATGTGTTTGGTATGATGTTGGTGCTAATTATTTGTGGTCAATTTGCAGCTGAAGCGGCAAATGATTTTCCAGTTTGCAGTTACAAAGATTGCATGGCCGATTGCGATGAAAAGATGTATTCATGTGATACCGTTTGTCGACTCCTTTGTTCGCAAGATAATAGTGTTAATAGATTGTTCAAATGAAATTGTTGTTTTTGTACGATGCACATAAGCTGTTCGACAAAATTCTTAAATAAACTAAAATTTGTGCTGTCATGAACAACGGGAATTTCGAACTCAATTTATAATTTTTCAGCTGGTCTAAACTCTAAAGTTACCCAATTTATTATTTTTATTATAAAAATTAATAGTATTAATAATAGATGTAACCAAACCCAATACTGTATAAGGTAACAGAAAGCAGATTGACGGAGGCACATTAATATATATATATATATATATATGAGATGATTATAATGAAAATAGATCTGTGTGTTAATTAAAAATAAATTTGAACCATCTATATTTTTGATTTGATTCAATGGATATAATTAAAATATACCCTAATCAATAAACCTAGTTAAAAAGAATAACAAATTTCATGTTTTTAGGGATAAAATATTTTAAATAACAAATTATCTTTTAATGTGTACCGTTGATCTAAATAATTCAAGATTTATTTTTAGTTAACTCATATATAATCATTTTTATTTGATCTCTTCTATATATATATGTATGAGTTATGTATGAGTTAATTAAAAATAAATCTGGATTGTTAAATTATTTACACATTAAAAGATAATTTTAGTATGTATATTATTAAAATATTTGATCCCTAAAAACATGGAATTTGTTATTCTTTCTGACTATATTTATTGGTTAGTATGTGGTTTAATTATATCCATTAAATGAAAAATATGGATGGTTCAAATTTATTTTTAATTAACACAAGCAGATCTATTTTCATTATAATCATCCCATATATATATAGAGAGAGAGGATGTGATCATAATGATATTTTAATATAAAATAGGTTGTGATTTGGGCCATCTATAATTGAAATCGTGTGGCCCCTTTTAAACAGATATATTGTACTTTTAAATCAATAAAATATTTCATAAATATCAATCCAAGGTTAAAAACGTAATTGTAATATGAGAGTTAAAATCATATCTTTAATTAATCTACTAAGTGTCAGTTTTTTAGGGAGTGATAGTATAGATTTTAATTTCCTTATATAACTATCAATTGAAAGCAAATAATTAATTCCATGATACATAAATTTAGGATGAAAATTACCATAGTATAGTTTATTTCTTAATTTTATTTACGCGCATTAATTGATCATGTGTATATTTTTTTTACGTAATTGCATTATAATACATTTTCGTTTGCTTTGTATACATATATCATTTGCATTGTGTTATCTGTTCGTTAATTTGTTCATGTTGCATTATGTATAGATATTATATGAAATATGTTGCATTGAGATATTATAGTTTATTGCATTGTTTGTTTAAATAAAATATGACCATGTGTATATTTTTTTACGTACACTTTCCTTTGCATTATATACATATATCATTTGCATTGTGTTATATGTTCGTTATTTTGTACATAATGAAGTTTTCCCTAATTAATGCGAAATTAATGAGATTCAAAATCAATTTGAATTTTCGGCATATCCCACTAAAACCGCCTTAATACCCTTGTTGCATTGTTTCTCGACAATTCAACCGACGGTTTCTATTTTAATTCCATAAATTGTGGATTAATGATATACATTAGATTCATACTAATCGACACACCAGATCAATTTCTATTTTTTTATTAATGTCCTCCTTTTTACGTGAAACCACCCCATATATATATATTACATGTTTGAAACAAAGGTAGGTAGCCTTTAATTAATTTATTTTACAATATAGAACATTAATAAATAAATAATCCGGCACTGTGAGTGACCGTCAGGTTTGAACGGCCGGCCGTCAAGCTCACAAATGCCTGGACAGTCAAGCTCACAAATGTAGTCCTTAAAAGTACATTACATGATACTATACATGACTCATTTTTGATAATTTTTCTACAACAGTTTATATACTCCATCTGTCTCAATAAATATGTCATGTTTTGACCAAAAAGTTCACACAGTTTTGATCAAAACATAACATATTTAATGAAATGGATGGAGTATTAGTTATTAGTTCCATTTAGGTGTACAATATCACGCGAGCTTAAATTTACGGGAGTCGTGTGTTTAATGAAAAAAAATAAATGAAAAATATTTTTATTTGAAATAAATAAAAAATGTTATATATATATTTTTTTATCTAAAGATGATTATTTTATCCTTTTCTTTTTAAAAAAAATTATTTTATCCTATTAACTCTAAATTGATTGACTGATTCATCTGAGCAAGTACAGTATATAAATTTTTTATTATATGAAATAAATGTATTAACAATTAAATTTACTCGCTTTCATAAAATAAATATAAAAATACACGCTTCAAAATAAAAGATAGTAGTATAAAATACTCATGTTTACATTGCAATCAATCGACAAGAGGAATTTCCTCATGAGCTTGTATAAATTTCAAAAGCAAATAAAATACATAAAGGTATGTATGATAGATTTTTATAATTCAAAATATTTAGTGAATGAAATATATGAGTGTTGAGAGATTTTCTAATTTACTCATGTAATTAATACATGTAAAACATTATAGATTTTATCTTTTATTTTATAACTTGAATATATTATATTTTTTATTTTAAATAAATATCTTTTATTATATATAAATTAAAACTATTTTATCTTTTATCTTAAATAAATATCTTATTAAATGAATACCCTTTATTTTGCCGCCTAATAAATAACCCATGACATTATACCTAAGTTGCCCATTAACCAAATGTGTCTCATAAGTTTAATTAAAATTTATCATGATATACATATGGAAAAAATATATAATTTATATATTAATTTTCTCACCCACTATATATACAAGTAATATCATCCCTTACACACACACAAAACACAATAATATCCTGCAGTATAGTCCTTTAATTTTTATATAATATATTTCAGAATTAAGCAGTAATTAGTGAAGATGAAGTCCATTGCATATGTTGTTGTGATGATAGTTGCTCTAATTTTAAGTGTTAATTGTGCAACTGCAGCAGTTGTTAATAGGGATCCAAAATTCAAGGCCTGCTTTGATGAGTGCATGGCCAATTGCGACGAAAGCAAGAGCCCTTGTTATCGTGGCTGTCTCTACAAGTGCTCGAACCAACCCTCAACCCACACTTAACTTTATAAATTCAAGGAAGTGAGCATATTATATTGTAATATGCCATAAATAAGTTTGTATTCAATTATGGAGATGGCCTTTGCATGCCCCGTTAATGGTTGACTAAATAAAAACATATAGTGGATTCCATATTGAATATGCTTTAATTTTTTTTTACTTTTATTTACTTTGAAAAGTATGTTGCACTTCTTTTTCAACCATTGGCATGAATCTCAGAGTTTTCTCTGTATTGCATAAATAAAAAATGACAAAAATGATCAACTGCAACAAGAAGAATTTTTCAAATGCGACAAGCTCTCTCTCCTTAACGGCTACACTATTTGAGAGACGTCTATAAATATCTCAACACTTCTTCATTTCAAGATACCGATTACAAAGCAAGATCAAACGCTCTCAAGCTTTATACTTTGAAAAGTTTTCTTTGCTCTCAACATTCATTCTACTTAAAACACTCGAAGAATCTACTGTAAATCTTCAAGTGTGTTATTAGCAAAAGAACTTGTAACTGAAAAATAGATTTAGTCTTAGCCATAGAGTTTAAGCTAGAAGTGATATGAGATCATAGTGTACATCAAATCTTCAAGGTTGATCACTGTAAGACATATCCAATTTTGTTTGAAATCCTCGAGTCACATCGAGTCTCGTGGAAGTAGGAGTTTTTATCTACGAACCACGCAAATTAAATATTAGTGTCTTTCTCTATTTATCTTTTCAATATTTGATTATCTATTGATCTAACCATCATTCATATACTGGATTGGATATTGATCAAGCGAAAACTGAAAATCTCAAGCTATTTCATTAATATTTTTGAATATATGAGTTAATTCTTTTCCACCAACTTCTGCAACTCACAAGCTAAGATATTATTCTATCAGTCCAACACAAGTTGTAGACTGAAGAATTCCTATCTACGTACATCACTAAATCTAAAAAATATTAAAATAGTCATTTTTTAAAGAAAAGTGTGAAAAAAGTTCAAATTCGCGGGAGTTGTGTGTTCGGCGAAAAAAGTGAATAAAAAGATATTTTTTCTGAAATAAATAAAAATTAATATATTTTATCTTCTTTTTTTTTATCCAAAGACTGTTATTTATCTTTTTCTTAAAAAAAGGTTATGGAACTCGTAAATAATAGACAATGACTCATCTGTTCATGTAACTTTATCACATTAATTAGGTACATATTAATTGTGCCATCCTTGGATAGCCAAAATGCTTAATATGTACTTCCTCCTTTTTTTAATAAGTGTCCTATTTCATTTATTTACGCATATCAATGAAGTATTACATTTACTTATATAACCTCATCAATTTATTATATTCACACTTTTATAAATGTCACGCCCGCTTTCTACTAAGTCTAGTAAAGCCGGGAACGTGACTAATGAAAGGAATAAATGACGAGAGTAAGACAATAAATATTCCTCTCATAACATAAATCAAGGGTTCACTCCGTAAATTCATGAAGTCAGAGTCATAAGCTCGTTACATCACGTAACTAAATTAAAGAGTTCAAAACTCGGTCTTATTACATAAGGGTCTAGCAGCGGAAATGTAGGATCGCGTAACGAAATTCTACGTGTATGAAGACACGTAGAACCCCCAAGAGTCAGCTACTAGGAGTCCGACAAAAAGCACAACATAACACCCACGTCTTCTTCATTCTTAACCTGCACGTTTAGAAATACATGCAGGGCTGAGTACAAATTGTACTCAGTAGACACGTGCCGAAATCGCACACTTGCATATATAACTGTCAAGCCATCTAAAGTGAATCATAGAGATTTTATCTCTAAGCACCTATGTTCACAAAAGCATTTCTTTAAAAAAAATTCTAAGTTCGACCATGGTCCTAGTTCTTTGTAATCAACCATATCTGAACGTTCTTTGTGTCGGAGAAGTGGCCACTTCCCACAGACACTTGACCGGTCAACCTTTCGCTGACACACAGTCCCTTGTGTACACTAGTTCGAGTGGAGCCGCTAACCCACTGGAACCCGAATTCGATTATAATATAACAAATAGGCATCATACATAAATCGAAAACATTTATGGCAAGACAGTGCTTTTGAAAATACCTCGTTTCATTTAGAAAGCATGCACACATATATTTTCATAGAGTAAGAAAAGCCTACTTGAATAGTCTTGATTGCCGACTGCTTTGTTCCCGAACTGTAGTTCCGACCTTTCGCCGCAACCTTTAAATAGATCTCGGGTGAGATACAATTATCAAGTATATTTAATACTTCTAAGTGTATGAGATTATTATCCTTAGCGATTTGAGAATTAAGTCTCGGGTCCATTAACCCGGCTATCTATCGAGTTTCGGAATTTAATTCTAGGGGTCATATTTCTAGAGGTGTCGTTTGAGGATTCCTAATCAAGTTACGGTTTAGAAACTTACTATCCTCATCAAAATAATAAAGTCTTATGAGTTAGGTTAACTCACGGGATCATACTCTAATATGATTTATAATTTAACCATTTAAGATTAAATTAAATAAATTGAATTTTCTAAATTCAATTAGAAAATCTCATTTTTAGACATAGCCCAATAATTGGAGTCTTGATACCTTAATTGAATAATTAACCCAATTAGGATTAATTAATTAACTTCTAGCCCATTAGAAATCTATAAATTAATTGAATAACAAAACCAAAATCCTAACATTAAGTCCAATCCTCAAATTTTATTCAGCCCATTAAAATAAATAGCTAGGCCCGTAAATAATTTAATTAGATTAGGCCCGTTGGGATTTTTCGGCCTAATTACTATTCTAACTTAAGCCCACTAAATTTTTCTTATTATTTCATCTATTGGGTTCAATTAGTTTGGCCCGATCCATCTTAATTCAGGAGCCCAACCAATTAAATGGTTGGCCCGTTAACCCGGCCCGGGTTCTAGATGATTCTCACCCAACCTCACCCTAATTCATCCTACTCTAACTCATTTGTTCTCCCTCCTTGAGACATCCGCCTCCCCTTCTCGTCGCCTTCTCCTAATCTGTTCTCTGCTTCATCATTCCGACGAGCTCCTTTTTCTCTCCGGCGACTAAGCTCGTCTGCCTCGACTTCTTCCTCAGCGCGAGAGGCAGCAGTGCCTGGTACTCCCTCCTTTTCTTGTCAGCGAAGACAGGCGTGTATCTTGCTTCTCTCCCGCCACCGGAGTTCCAGTCTCGTTGTCGCACCACTGCCTCGGTAAGTCATTATTCTCCCATCTCCATTCTCCTCAGCTTAAACCTAATTCTTCCTTCGTTTCCCCCTTTTTAAATTCCTAAGTTCTGATTTATCCTTATCTAGAGCTTGCATGTTACAGTTTTTTTTTTAAAAATTTTCTGATTTACATTTTAGAAGTGAATTTAAGTCCCAAATTAGCTTAGATTCCCGTTGAATAAATTTGAGGATTTCTACATTTGTAGTAACATAGTAATTTGAGATGTTAAGTTCTATAACGTGTCTCTTTTTTTTTTGTTCGTTTGAGACTTGGTGTTTGGGCTGGGGAGGAGTGGATTCGAGCTGGATGGTCTGATGGAGCTCTGTCCAGTGGGACAGCCGTGATCAGTCCCGGTTACGGGGTTCGAAAGGTGGTTCCTTCGACTCAGGTCGGTCTTCTCTTTTAGGTTAAATTAAGTTATGAGTTTATTTGGGATTTACTGTGCTTGTGCTTAAGGATCTAGAATCCATTTGAGAGTGTGAAAATTTTCAGTTTGTCTTAGGTTTACTTAGCGTATATTATTGTGAGGTTGTGTCTGGTATCTTTTTTTTTGTATTATGAAGTCAAGTTATACAGATATGTTCAGCATCTGAGTCCAGCACGTTTCTAAATAAGTCCATATTCTGAAATGTCCTAAATGGGTCTAGGTTCTGGAACTAAGCATGTGACTGTTAATTTATGCTTTGGAAGTTGAGATGAAGAAGATATTAGGTTTGAAACCTCCTAAGTCAGCTAGGAGTAATTGGCATGTTATGTTTTGAACTACTTGAGAGAGTCCTAAGTTCTTTCATTAGTAAAAGTTAATGTGAGTATATGTTGTGGTCTAAGAATCTTGTATTCTAACTTCATGTCTGAAAATTGTCCTACAACATGCTTAAAATCTGACTTCTTTACTACATGCTTGGAATTGAGTTGTGTTGGTTATTGTTTACCTCTGAGATGATGGTGACTTTGGAGTTGAGTTTGGGCAGGCCCTCTCCTCCTCAGCTCCCTCTAAGTGGTTTAAACTTCCTCTTTAAATGAATCTCTGGGTTGCTCTAGGTTGTGGGAACCCTTGGTGTGAAGGCTTCTTCCAAATGTTCCTATTTCTTTTTGAAAGTGAGTGTGTCGATTGTGAAACTCCTTAGAAGTTTGGGTGACCTAGTATATATATATAGGGGAGGAGTTGACTAGAGGGTTGTGTTAACTTGTTTCTTGGAGATGTGATATGGTTTCTCATGCCTGATCTTCTTTCTTTGATCTGCAGGCGACAGAAGGCATGGTGCAGACATCAACCTTGGGATGCCCTCTCTTGTTTCTGCTTTTCTCTTCGGCTGAGCACAGAGGTAGCCGTCTATGCTTTCTGATTTCCTTCTTTTCTTTCATTTGTTGCAGAGGAGCCCTTATCTCTGGCCTATGCATGCATTTCTAGTTTCTTTTTCCTACTTCCTAATATGTGTAAACCTCTCCTTTTTCTGCATAATATCTCTTATTTGTTCCTTTCCATTTTAAGGAATCCTCCTTACTTTTATGTAGTCCTTATCTTTAGTTCATGCCTACCTTTTTCTAGTTTCTCTCTTCACACTATTTCTTGTCTCTAAATACAGGTATGCTACTGACATGATGGTTTCCTCTTCCTTGGAGCTTTCTGCTCGAGATGTGCAGGGAACAACACCCCTCTTTCTTTCCTTTCTCTTCATTAATCTGCACTATTACCTTTTTAAATTTCCCCTTTGTTCTATTCTATATATAGCAGTTCTCTTGGGTAGTATGTAATCTTATTATTCATTTCTTTAATTATTCAACAGACTGTTACTTACTTCTTGGTTCTTGGCTCTTGATTCTTGAGACACTTCCCCTTTTCTTTTTTTTTGAGATATACATATAATTATGATATTCAAGATTTTATTTTATTTAAAACTATTTCTCTATCTGTTCACCACGTAGAGGATGCATATATATATAAGATTTATAAGCTAATTAAATTTCTAATCCTTTGTTAATCACTTTGACCTCTCAATAATTGACTATTCTACACGCTTGTAATTCCTTTTACAACAATACTAATTATTAAGAATTCCATTAATAACTTACTATAAATACTTGCATACTATATGTTAATTAATTGATGGTATTAAATATCATTAATCACTAACAATGATCGCCTCCTTTAATGATATAATAATAAGGATAATTAATTACTACTAATGACTCACCCAAAATTTCGGAACTCTTGGTTTTGTAATTAGAATATAAGAATTAAATTGTGAGAAGTTCACTACTTATGTGGAAATTCAAAATGCGGGGTATTACAATAAATGCATTCATACACTTTACTTTCATATTATAAAAATATTAAATAAAGGTAAAATGAGAAAAATGATACATTTTTTGTCTAGATTTTTGAAATGGGACACTTATTAGAAAACAAAAAATATATCAAAATAGGACACTTATAAAAAAACGGAGGGAGTATATGAGGAAGGATTTATATTGAAAAATTATTATATTAAATAAATATATTAATGATTAAAATTATTCATTAGTAAAAAATAAAGATAAAAATATATACATTAAAATAAAAGATATACAATACTCACATTTACATGACAATTGAAGAATTTCCTCATAAATTTGTGTAATTTTCAAAAGCGAACAATATACGTAAGGGCATGCATGATGGATTTTTTGCATGTCTTTGTATAATTAAAATATTTAGTGATTGAAATACACAGAGTGTTAAATATTTTATCATTCACTCATATATTAATACATGGTAGGGAGAGTAATCTCATCATTTAAAACATGATAGATTTTATCCTCTATTTTATAACTTAAACATATTTTATAATTAAAATAAATATCTTATTAAATGAACACCATTTATTTTGCCGCCTAATAAATAACCCATGACAGTAAACCTAAGTTACCCATTAACCAAATGTGACGCATAAGTTTAATTATAATTTATCATGATATACATATGGAAATAATATGTAATTATATATTCATTATCTCACCCACTATATATACAAGTACTATCATCCCTTACATACACACAATACAATATATCATATCCTGCAGTATAGTCCTTCAATTTATATATAAATATAAATTTCTGAAGCAGTAGTAATTAGTGAACATGAAGTCCATTGCATATGTTGTAGCGATGGTAGTTGCTCTAATTCTTAGTGTTAATTGTGCAGCTGCAGCAGTTGTTAATAGGGATCCAGAATTCAAGGCCTGCTTTGATGAGTGCATGGCCAATTGCGACGAAAGCAAAAGCCCTTGTTATCGTGGCTGTCTCTACAAGTGCTCGAGCCAACCCACACTTGACTCTGTAAATTCAAGGATTTGAGCATATTATACATAATGTAAAATGTCATAAATAAATTTGTATTCAATTATGGAGATGGGGTTTGCCCTTTATGGTTGACTATTAAAAACATTGTGAATTTTGGATTAAATTTGCTTTTATTTTTATTTACTTTGACAGATATGTTGCACTTCTAGCTTTAATATGCCAGTTATGTTTTGATATCTTCTTTTTAGATATTCCCTCTGTCCCACCGCATTAGTCCTACTTTGATTAAATAGCTCTCACATATTTTTATCAAAGTGAGACTATTGAAATGGGATTGAGGCAGTGGCGGACCCACCATTGAGCAAAGGGGTGCAGCTGCACCCAAAAAACAAAATAAAAATAGTACTATTGATTAAAAAAAAAAAAAATTTGTACCCCCAACCCAAGCTCCAACCCTCCAGCGGCCCAACCCCAAAAGCCCAAAATGTAAATAAATTGCAGCCCAAACTACATAAAGTGGAGCACGCAGCAGGCAGCAGTAGTAGTTTCTTTTCCCATTTCGCATCTTTTCCAGCAAGCAGCAGCAGTAGCGTTACAGCACAACAACAACCAGAACTCAGCTCAGGTTCAGCAGACAGCAGCTCTCCGACTCCGACACGCGACGGGCAACGAAGTTGTTAAGATTATTCTAATCTCATTCAAGGTATTCAATTCTAAACCCTAAATTTATATTTATTAATTGAAATATTTAGTTGTGATTCTTGTTATTAGTTATTTGTGAAATGTGAATATGAAATTGGTGAAATAGAGAAGATAATTGTTAATTGTTAGGAGATTTTTGTTTATTCTTAATTGTTAGGAAATGAAGAGTGATGCATCTAAATCCAAAAAATCAAAAGGAATGGTTAAGCAAGCCAATCTTCAACAATTTATGTTCAAGAAAACAAAATCTCAAGATGATTCATGCTCTTCACGGGTAGATGGGGATAATGTTTCTAGTCCTAATGTGTCTACTCCAATTGATCCCCCTCAAGAAATTGGTATGGATTTGTGTGGTGTAAGTGCTAATAGTTTGCCATTGGAGGAGAAGAAATAATTTATGATGTTGAACTTCTTCCTCATGACCCGGGAAAAAGAATTAGCATAATGGATTATCCTCCAAATGACCGAGATTCGGTTAGAAGAGCTTACATTCTTAAAAAACCTTGTCAACCAAAAACGCACAAATTTCCTCAAAAAGACCTTGGAGGTTCGTTGCGGCGATTTATTGCTTCTTGGTTTGAAAAATGGGATTGGTTTGAATATAGTATTGAGAAAGATGCAACATTTTGTTTTGTTTGTTACTTGTTCAAGAATGAAATTGAAGCTAATCCAGGAGGGGATGCATTTGTTAATGGAGGGTTTAAATCATGGAATAAACCGGATAGATTCATGAAACATGTTGGTGGAGTAAAGAGTGTTCACAATCTTGCTTATGAGAAATATGTGAATTTAAGAGATGGCAAAAAGAAATCAATTATTGTTTCTTTTGATAATGTTAATGATGCGAGTGAAAAGGAGTATGAAGTTCGCTTGAAAGCTTCACTTTCTTGTGTACGTTATCTATTACTACAAGGATTGACATTTCGTGGACATAGAGAAAGTGAAGAATCTCTTAATAGGGGCAATTTTATTCAACTATTGAAATTGTTGAAGACACATAATGAAGCTATTTCAAAGGTCACTTTAGAAAATGCTCCAAGAAATTGTCAATTGATAGCTCCCAAAATCCAAAAAGATATTATCAATTGTTGTGCTAAAGAAACAACTACGCAAATTTTGGAGGAACTTGGTGATGATTATTTTGCTATATTAGCCGATGAGTCTAGTGATGTATCTCAAAAAGAACAACTAGCTCTTTGCTTGCGCTATGTTGAGGGGAAAACGGGAAAGATAGTAGAACGGTTTATTGGGCTTGTTCATGTTGGTGATACCATGTCTTTGTCTCTTAAAAATGCAATTGTGTCATTACTTGTTGAACATTCGTTGAGCCCATCTAAGATTCGAGGGCAAGGATATGATGGGGCTAGTAACATGAAGGGTGAGATAAATGGTCTCAAGACATTGATTACACAAGATACTCCAAGTGCGTACTATGTCCATTGTTTTGCTCATCAACTTCAACTAACTCTTGTAGCAATTGTAAAAAAAAAACAATGATTGTGCTTGGATTTTTGATACACTTGCTACTTTGTTGAATGTGATTGGAGTTTCTTGTAAGAGAAGAGAAATGATTCGAGATTTTCAAGCAAAAAAAAATTGTTGAAGCCTTGGAAGTTGGTGAAATTGAAACATGATCGGGATTAAATCAAGAACTTGGTTTGAAGAGGTCCGGAGAAACCCATTGGAGTTCTCATTACAAAACGATTATGAATGTGATGAATTTGTTTTCTAAAATTGTTAAGGTTCTTATGATGATTGGGGAGAATGACTCTAATTCGGATGATAAGGCAAAAGCTCAAGGGATTTTGTACTCACTAGAGTCATTTGATTTTGTTTTCATGGCACAACTAATGTCTACTATATTGGGGTACACTAATGTTTTGTGTGTTTCTTTGCAAAAAAAGGATCAAGATATTGTTAGTGCCATGAGACTTGTCGATTTGACCAAAGTTGTGCTACAAAAAATGAGGGAGGATGGATGGGAGACTCACTTTAAGAAAGTTATCTCATTTTGCAATGATAATGATAATGTTGTTCCAGATATGGAAGCTCGCTATATCCCTCAAGGAAGATCAAAGCGATTTGTTCAACAAGTCTCATATCTTCATCATTTTCGGGTTGATGTGTTTATAGAAGTGATTGATTTATTACTTCAAGAACTTGACAACCGGTTTGATGAGGTCAATATGAAGTTGCTTAGATGCATGGCTTGCCTAAATCCTAAAGATTGCTTCTCCTCTTTTGACAAGGAAAAGGTACTCAAACTTGCCACTTTTTATCCCTTTGAATTTTCAAGTATTGATTTGACAATTCTTGAATGTCAACTTGATATATTCATTGAAGATATGAAAAGAGATGATGAGTTTCAAAGTTTGCACGACATGAGTTCTTTTTCGATGAAGCTTGTTGAAACAAAGAGACATGTGACTTATCCTCTAGTATTTTTGCTTATTAAGTTGGTGTTGATTCTTCCGGTTGCTACTGCAAATGTAGAGAGAGTGTTTTCTGGAATGACTTATGTCAAGAATAAGTTGAGAAATAGCATGGGAGATCAATTTTTGAATGATTGTTTGGTCATTTTCATTGAGAAAGAGATGTTTCTACAAGTTTCCGACGACAAGATTGTGAATCGCTTTCGACAAATGAAGACTCGTCGAATAATAAACTAGATAGATATGTAATTTCCGTTTGTATTTGAAATGTATGACTTTAGAGTTGAATATTATTTCGAACTTTTGAAATGTATTACTTTTAATGTCATAAATTTTTTACGTCTATAACTTTATAATTATTTTTCGCACCCCCAAGTTGAAAATCCTGGGTCCGCCACTGGATTGAGGGAGTATATTATTACTTGTGTTTATGCTAGCATATTAATTTTCCTATATTTTAATTTGGACTCAATTATTATAATAGGTTGGTGTTACATACTCCATCTCTCGCTGTTATGATTTGACCAAAAAACTCTTACAGTTTTGATTAAAATAGGACATAAAATAGTAGGACGGAGAGAGTAGGGATGGAGAGAGTATTTCGTATAATATTATTAAATAGGTTTTCGTTAATTATTAGTTATATAATTTAATAGATGCTATAGATTTTTGTGTGTGTTGTATATATAAAAATTAACACAGTTGCAGTAATTACTGTATTATAGTAATACAATATATATGTATGTTATAGATTTTCTCATATATTATATATACAAAATTTTAACACAATTATGATAATTTTGTAAGTAGTCTAATCAAAATGTAATTGTAAAACTATATTAATTGGTATAATTATGATAACTTGATAAGCGCTATAAGATGTTTTTTACTGGAACATATAGTTATGAACCCGAATTTGTGTATGAAACATTTTCTTTTTAGAGTGAAAATATTCTCTAATATTTGAAGAGTGAAAAAGTATTTTTGTTGGTGTGGAGTTATTAATTTACTTTATCTTAACTACTGGACACTGCAAATTGCACGACTGCATGAGATTGTGACGTATTATATTGTAATTTATGATGTTATAAAATTGCGCAATGTTTCTTACATAAGAAAATGACCATAATATTAAAATGCAACCCAAGTTTAATTATATAACGCCAACGGTAATAAGAAGCTGCCAGCCATCAAGTCAAGGCAATCTTAATTCCAAAATAATTAAATTTGCGTGATCAAGTAATACTGTACTGTTTGTTAAAATTTAAAAGTGCACAAACAAATTGATTGGGTCTGAACCACTCCCAATGGCTTACACAATCTCAAATTGGACCTAGAAGTTTTTATAAGTTCAAAACTATTAACCCAACTAATGGAACATTGATGACACTATTTTAAACACAAAAATAGATATAGAATAGAGCAAGTAGAGTATTATATCCACATAGATTAAATAACGAAAACACACTGGCTAATTCATTTAAAAATTCAATTATTATCTAGACAAACAATAATTGGAATAAGATCGAATCAATATAAAATAGCCTACGGACTCGCGAAACAATAATAGGAGTAAATAATAAAGAGAAGGTCCCAGATAGGGATGTCAATCGGGTTAACCCATTCGGTTTCGGACTAACCCACTCGGGTTGTCGGGCTATTCGGTTTGGGCTAAATCGGGTTGAGATTTTTTCGTTTCGAAATTTACAACCCTAACCCTAAACTTTCGGTTTTTGGGCTAGCCCATCGGGCTAGAATATTTTTGAAAATGTTTAACATGTATGTATATTTTTTATAATTTTATATTTAAAAATATATATTTTTAAAAAAATACTCCAAATCGCACAAAAGTATAACATAGTTATATATTAGAATTAAATATGAATAAATTTAAAGAGAAAATGTAATGTATTATACCAAAATCGTGTCATAATTATTTTTTTAAGTAATTAATTAATCGATGGGCATGACAAATACATTTTTTGCATAAACAATCAAATATATTACGTAAATTATTATAATTTTATTTCTTCATCCGGTTAATCGAGCTAACCCACTCGACTTTTGGGTTAACCCTATCGGGTTCGGGTTGTTTTCAGTCCAACCCATTCGGGTTAAAAATGTTTCGAGTCATAAATTTTTATCTTCAGTTTCGGGTTGCTCTTCGGGTCAACCCGCACTTTCAGGCCAAATTGACATCCCTAATCCCAGGGCAATGCATAGACACTAAATTAAATTACGGATACACTAATTATTTAATCTAAACACCATATTTAATTCTAATTCATGTGAATGATCGAATAAATATTCACATACTCTCGGATAGGGCAGTCTATGAACGTTGATTAATGCCTAACCTATCACCCGTAGGTATCAAGAACCAAATATTAATTCTCAAAAGCACGATAAGAATAATCTCCTACAGTTTACCTATATCCGTTAGGTCTCAAGATAAAACATGTATTATGCATTCGTGTGATCGACTATGAATTCAATTCCGGATAAGACATCAAATCAAACACATAGCTAACATGCAATAATAATGGTCAGTTATCAAAACATGAGAATTAAAACCACAAATCATAAACATGAATATAAAATAAATTTAGTAAATAATATTACGAATCCATAAAGTGAAATACGTCTTACAAAGTCCCAGAATTACGAGGGGTTTAGCTACTCATAATGAAAATAATACTAGAAACAAATAAAATAAACATAAACTCCTTTCATTGGATTTTTAATCGTGGGTTGTCAATTCTTGATCACAAACTCTCTTCCGGAAAGAATAAAACTAATTTAGAATATAAGTTATGAAAAAATGTAGAGTAAAAGTGTCTAGGATGGAAGAAGAGAATCTAGGGCTCCAGAATGAGTCCCTTAGAGCAACTACAATGGTAGAACCCCTTTTGGGGTTCTAATTTTGACACATGTATAAGAACCTCAAAATTAGAACCATCAACAATGATGGGTACTAATTTTGGGGTGCTAATACTATTTGATGGAGCCCACTTTAATATAATTTATCCCTTTTATTATTTTGATTTATATATTTTATGTATATACTATGTTTTATGATTAGTTTAATTTAATACCTTTTATTATTTTGATTTTATATAGTATTTTTTTAATTGAATTTATAAAATGAATTTTAATATTTTATTATTTAAAATATTCTAAATGTAAGCAATGAAAAAGAAAGATAAAGGATAGATAAATTTGCAATAAACTTGAAAATTTCATATAACATACAATACTTATTTTGCGATACCTATTACAAACAAAAATTAGAAAATATTATAATGATTCAAAATCAAATACAAACTTGAAAATAACACGCATAACTAAAGGGAAAATGCAATAATAAAAAAAAACTACTCATCACCGTTGCCAAAGTACTGCTACATATGCTCAATTAAATCGTGTTCTAATTTTTTATGAGCTCGTTTATCTTGTAAATTTGTTGACCTCTCTATATATGCTCGAAATGATGGAGTCGCTCCTTGTGTTGCACGCCCTCTATCGCTAGATCCGACATCATCGTCATCATCTGTAAAATCGGTGACGCCTTCTTTCTCATCTTCGACTATCATATTGTGCATAATAATACAAGCGATGATGATATCTTTTATATGCTCTCGGAACCAAAGTCGGCATGGACCTTTAATAATTGCCCATCGTTTTTGGAGGACACCAAATGCTCGTTCAACATCTTTTCGTGCAGCTTCCTGCATCATTTTGAACAACCTCCGTTTGTCATCTGTGGGTTGTGGAATAGTCTTGACGAAGGTAGGCCATTCGGGATAAATTCCATCAACTAAATAATAGCCATGATTGTATCGTACACCGTTAGCTGTAAAACTTATTTGTGGTGCATTTCCCAGGAAGGTGTCATTGAACAGTGGAGATTGATTAAGTACATTGATGTCATTATTTGATCCGGCAACTCCAAAAAAAGCATGCCATATCCATAAATCTTGAGAGGCAACCGCTTCAAGAATTATTGTAGGGCGACCTTGATCACCGCGAGTGAATTGACCCTTCCACGCTACTGGACAATTTTCCCACACCCAATGCATACAATCGAGACTTTCGATCATTCCGGGAAAACCGTGTTTTTCTTTGTGCATCCGAAATAGACGTTGACAATCATCAGTGGTTGGCTTTCTTAAGTATTCTGCGCCAAAAATGTCAATGATACTGCAACAAAATTTTTTAAGACATTCAATACCTGTTGATTTTGCAACACGGAGATACTCGTCGTATTGATCGGCTCCACCACCATTTGCTAGTTGTCGTAGTGCCATCGTACATTTTTGTGAAGGTGTGAAACCATTTGTACCTGTTGCATCTTGACGGAGCTGAAAATACGCATCGTTTGTCTCCAATGAACTAGCGATTCGAAGGAATAACACTTTTGACATACGAAAACGTCGACGGAATACACTTGCACCCCAAGTTGAATTTTCGTCAAAATAATCCTTCATGAGCTGAACATTTGCTGCATTACGATCTCGACGCACAAACACACTATTGCGTCGTGGATCTTGTTGTGCCTGAATATAGTTGAAAAAATATTGATTGGTTTCGTTCCATGATTCTAAGGCATTTAGATCTGCCTCATCATCGATGGAATTGTACCAATCACTAGAGGAAGAAGACATCTTTTATGTGTTTGGAAAAAAAATGGGTAAGATATAATGTTGATATATTAAAATATATGTGAGGGAGTTGCAATGAAGTTATTATAAATGAATGAGTGGAATGATATATTTATAGCATTGAGAATTTGAAAAAATGACATGACCGTTTTCTTACAATAAATTCAATATGCTTTTAATGCAACGGTCACATTCTAATTATTCTGACAAAATTTAAATAATGCAATAATAGTGTCAACGGTAACATTAAATATTATTAAAACAAAATTTGAATAATGCAATGATAATGCCAACGGTCATATTTAAATTATTGAGGAATACATAAAGTGCAATAATTGAGGAATACATAAAGTGCAATACATATTTATAGAATGCAATGATAATTCAATATACTAGAGGAATAAAGTGCAATACATAATTAAAATTAGATCAATACAAATAAAGTGCAATACATAATTAAATTCCTAAAAATAAAAAAAAATACAAAGTTGCATGTAAAAAATAGTAAAACAAATAATAATATAATACAAATTAAGTCCAACCCCATTTCTTCTTAATCTGATCGCATACTTTGTCGTGAAATTCCTTTTGCTCTATTGTCATTTTTGATGTATTTTGCATCACAATGCAGTAATCGTTCTTGAATTGCATTGAGTTTGCAGCTTCTTGTATTTCTCTTTGAGACTTCATGAAGCTTTCCATAAGGTCGTCATTACCAGTGGCTTTTTTCCCCTTTCCTTTCTCTCTTGCATTTCTCTTTGCAGCTTTTTAGTCCCTCTGGACGAGCATGAGGGTGCTCACTTGTAATTGATTCTGGATTTGATGAGGTAGTGTATGCACCAGAATTTGATGTCTTGGTCCTCTTCGAAGAATGGATATTGCCATCCACCGTGGCAAATTTTGGGCTCTCCTTATGAATATTCCAAACACCTTCATGTTTAAAAGACTTATCATTTGAATGTACCTTGAATTCACTATGGGCGCGGGCCATGATATCTGCATCACTGTGACCGCTAGGCCACATTGCATAACACTGAGAGTAGCATTCTTGAAATAGCTTCGTATCCTTTTGTATTTTCATGAAATGAGACTTCAACATTTTTGGATTCCTCTTTGGAGTATTTCGTGGGCGATTTTTATTGTAAGCAACAGAAATTCGCTTCCAATATTGATCCTGTTTTTGATCATTTCCAATAATAGAATCAACACTTATATCGACCCAACAAGTTGCAAGTACCTCACTTTCTTTGCTAGTGTAGCCATGTCGCTTGTGAGTGAAATCTTTGTCATTGTCGTTGATGTCTGGCTCATCATTGAGATTGATCATGTCAAGCCCTTTTGCAGACAAGTTGGTAGGGGGAAACATCTCGGAAGGTTGGAATCTTTGACCTTGATTAAATCCTTCAGGTTGAGTATAATATTGAGAAGAGAATTGTTGAGAATTCGAGAACATCTGAGAAGGGAAAAATTGTTGCTGATTGGGAAATTGTTGCGGATGGGAAAATCCTCTCGGATTTAGAAATTGTTGAGGGTTTGAGAATTGTGAAAAATTAGAAAATTGTTGGAAATTTTGTGGGTCAAAAGAAGAAGGATTTGAATATTGATATGAATTTGGATCATAATTAGACGAATCTTTATTCATTGAAAATATATTAACAAAGGATAATAAATGATATCGAAAAAAGAATGTAAAATAAGAGATGAAGTAAAGATTTGGTGTAGTAGAAATGAATATAAGATGTAGTATTTATAGAATAAATGAGATATAAAAATCATTAAAAAAATTGTTGCATGAAATTAAAGACAGTGCACCCAACTCAAACGGTCATAAAAAAACGGTAATAAACTAAAGAAAAGCTACAAATCAGCAAATAAACTAAAGAAAAAAACGGTAATAAAGATGCAGCATATATATATATATATATATATATATATATATATATATATATATATATATAAAAGAAAAGGTATAGAAATCAGCAAAATGGTCATAAACTAATGAAAAGCTACATTACATAAACTAACAAAAGGTATACAAATCAGCAAAATGAAAAAGCTGGAAACAAAAAATATATATATAAAAGTATTATAAAATAATTAAAAGATTAAAAGAAAAGAAAAAAGAAAAAAAAAGGTAAGAACCAAGACCTTAAGTAAGGACCTTGGTTCTAAAATAGGGAATCCTCAATGGGGGGCAAATTTAAGGGAGGGTGCTAAAATTTGCCACCTAGACAAACACCCTCCCATTGTACATGCTCTTATATAGCCCTAGGGCTAGGTCACGATAAAACATGGAAAGAAAGTCACGAAAAAGGTAAAAATCTCCAAAGTCGCATGACTTCAGCGACCCGGCATCTTGGTCGCTGAAGTCACGAGTAAAAATGCCAAAAAACGGCGATCGCCGTATGGATCTCCGATCTTGCTGCCTTCATGCACGCAACGATTTTGTTTCGGCCCGTTCTCACTCGTTTCAACTCCGATTTTGGATCCGTTTGCGTCTACGGACTCCTATCGAGATAAAAATTAATCCTATGCTATTTAATATTGATGATCTCTCTTCCTTGGTTATAGGAAATTTACGTCTTTATTCTTCTAATAGCGATAGACTTGATTTCTCGTGCCCCGTACACTCGTGCTTTGATCTTTGATCCATTTATTGGTTCGACATGCATCTTTGCTTTTTGGCTACACCTCGGCTTCTAATTAAGCCTTTTCTATCACCAAAACCTACAAAGAGACATAAAATACAACAAAAACATAAAACGAACATAAAACGCTAAAACCAACAAAATCAAATACGAAACAATTCAAAACAAGACACTAAATGTGGAGAATTGTATCATTAAAAACATGCAAGATGAGTATTTATTAAACATCAAAAAATTAGGCACCAACTACTTTTATAAGAAGCTGGGATAACGGTAAGAAAATAAAATGTATAAGAACTTTGTCTATTTAAAAAAGGGAAAAGTAGCATATCCGCTCTTGGGGTAGAGGCTCCTATGGCGGATCACCCCTTATGGTCCGGTTTTGTTTAAATGGGCCCTTGAAGTCGATAAGTTGTTGCAACTTAACCCTCCCTTCTAACGGCCGTTTAACGTCGTTAAGTAAATTTTATTTTTAGTGAAAATGAACATATAATATATAATACGTGATATTTAAAACATGAGAAAAGTAGCATATCCGCCCCTAGGGTAGAGGCCCCTAAGGCATATCATCCTTTATGGTCCAATTTTTGTTCAAATAGGCCCCTGAATTCGTAAAGTTGCTGAAATAAAAAATTAATTTACTTAACGATGTTAAACGGCCGTTAGAAGGGAGAGTTAAGTTGCAACAACTTATCGACTTTAGGGGCCCATTTAAACAAAACCGGACCATAAGGAGTGATCCGCCATAGGAGCTTCTACCCTAGGGACAAATATGCTACTTTTTCTTTTAAAAAAAGTTCTCATTAAATTCCAATTTAGTTCCAAAATTTATGAACTTTTTTACATTATGATGGCAATTCTTTTACGCGCATGCATGCATGGCATTGGATAAAATAGCGTGGTTAATTTAATTTGATGAATTTTGTAATATAATCATGATTTCCTAAACAAATATTAAATTCTTGT
Source organism: Leonotis leonurus (assembly GCA_026898415.1). Classification (NCBI taxonomy): domain Eukaryota; kingdom Viridiplantae; phylum Streptophyta; class Magnoliopsida; order Lamiales; family Lamiaceae; genus Leonotis; species Leonotis leonurus. Next base: position 8,316,778 of record JAPKLX010000001.1, read on the forward strand.
TGCTATAACCTATATTAAGTTTTGCACTAATTTCTTATGATTTAAACAATGCGATTACCATGTATTCGAAACAAGAAAAAGAATACTTAATTTTGACGAAGACTAATTATAATCACTTATATGGGTCAACACTAGATCTTGTGAATTAAAATCAACTCGCCGATTGTTTAATTCCCAATCATATCACCTAAATCAATTATAATTAAACATATAATGTGCATTGAAATTTGAAAGTATGAGCGTCACTTCTAACCTATAAATTACTCCACCATATGAACATAATTTCCATCCCTCTCTGTCTCTTTTTCACTGCTCTCTCACACACAAAAATATTAGCAGTAATTAGTGAAGATGAAGTCCATTGCATATGTTGTTGTGATGATAGTTGCTCTAATTTTAAGTGTTAATTGTGCAGCTGCAGCAGTTGTTAATAGGGACCCAAAATTCAAGGCCTGCTTTGATGAGTGCATGGCCAATTGCGACGAAAGCAAGAGCCCTTGTTATCGTGGCTGTCTCTACAAGTGCTCGAACCAACCCTCAACCCACACTTGACTTTATAAATTCAAGGAATTGAGCATATTATATTGTAATATGCCATAAATAAGTTTGTATTCAATTATGGAGATGGCCTTTGCATGCCCTGTTAATGGGTGACTAAATAAAAACATAGTGGATTCCATATTAAATATGCTTTAATTTTTTTACTTTTATTTACTTTGAAAAGTATGTTGCACTTCTCTTCAACCATTGGCATGAATCTCAGAGTTTTCTCTTTATTGCATAAATCAAAAATGACAAAAATGATAACTGCAACGAGAAGAATTTTTCAAATGCGACAAGCTCTCTCTCCTTAACAGCTACACTATTTGAGAGACGTCTATAAATATCTCAACACTTCTTCATTTCAAGATACCGATTACAAAGCAAGACCAAACGCTCTCAAGCTTTGTACTTTGAAAAGTTCTCTTTGCTCTCAACATGCATTCTACTTAAAACACTCGAAGAATCTACTGTAAATCTTCAAGTGTGTTATTAGCAAAAGAACTTGTAACCGAAAAATAGATCTAGTCTTAGCCATAGAGTTTAAGCTAGAAGTGATATGAGATCATAGTGTACATCAAATCTTCAAGGTTGATCACTGTAAGATATATCCAATTTTGTTTGAAATTCTTGAGTCACATCGAGTCTCGTGGAAGTAGGAGTTTTTATCTTCGAACCACGCAAATTAAATATTTGTGTCTTTCTCTATTTATCTTTTCAATATTTCATTATCTATTAATCTAACCATCATTCATATACTGGATTGGATATTGATCAAGTGAAAACTGAAATTCTCAAGCTATTTCATTAATATTTCTGAATATACGAGTTAATTCTTTTCCACCAACTTCTGCAACTCACGAAGCTAAGATATTATTCTATCAGTCCAACACAAGTTGTAGACTGAAGAATTCCTATCTAAGTACATCACTAAATCTAAAAAATATATTAAAATAGTCATTTTTTAAAGAAAATATAAAAAAAAGTCAGTGTGAAAAAAGTTCAAATTCGCGGGAGTTGTGTGTTCGGCGAAAAAAATGAATAAAAAGATATTTTTTCTGGAATAAATAAAAATTAATATATTTTATCTTTTTTTTATGCAAAGACTGTTATTTATCTTTTTCTTAAAAAAAGGTTATGGAACTCGTAAATAATAGACAATGACTCATCTGTTCATGTAACTTTATCACATTAATTAGGTACATATTAATTGTGCCATCCTTGGATAGCCAAGATGCTTAATATGTATATGAGGAAGGTTATATATTGAAAAATTATTATATTAAATAAATATATTATTGATTAAAATTCCCTATAAATACTCGAACCAACCCTCGACCCACACTTAATTGACTTTATTATAAATTCAAGCTAAGGATTTGAGAATATTATAATGTAATATGTCATAAATAAGTTTGTATTCAATTATGGAGATGGACTTTGCCCTTTTTTGTGGTTGAAAAACACAAGGGGTTGCGAATTAAATTTGCTTTTATTTTTATTTTTATTTACTTTGACAAATACGTTGCACTTCTTCAATCTGACTGCTATATGGATATCTTCTTAGATATATTATTACTATGTGATGTGTTTATGCTAAGATATTCGTATTCCTATATCTTGATTTGAACTCAGTCGTTATATGCTATATATATATATATATGCATTTCCTGTTATATAATGTAATATATATGTTATAAATTTTTGTGTATGTTGTATATATAAAAATTAACACAAATGCAGTAATTATATAATTATAATACAGTGTACGTATGTCATAGATTTTCACATATATCATGTATACAAAATTTAAACACAATTATGATAATTGTGTTATTAGTCTAATCAAAATGTAACTGTGAAACTATATTAACTGATATTATTATTCTACACCGATTTTATCTGAGATCTCAAATCCCAAACTTGTTTATAAATCAAATTGTATTAAAATTATTAATTGATTTCTCTTTGTAATACTAATAGGTAGAGCCTATATTGTTAAGTGCTATAAGTTCTCTTTTATTTAGTTATGAACCTGAATTTGTGTATGTAGGGAATATTTTATTTTTTAATTTAAATTTCCAAATATATGAAGAGTGAAAAAATATTTTCATTATTACGGAGTTATTAATTTAATCTTAGTTACCGGCCACTGCAAATTGCACGACTGCATGCGATTGCGACGTACTCCCTCCAGTACAAAAACGCATTTTATTGTAACGGAATAGTGAAAAATAGCTTAGGCGGAGATTCCATGAAAACTTAATACACCCCTACCAACATATACGGCCATCATCAACATTTTCTCCTCCACCCAATTGAAAAATAGCTGCTCAGATGTCTTTATAATTTTTAAATTTCATTGGGATATAACCAAGAAATATCATGGCCAAAAATTGATGGGATTAATTTCTACTAATATATATTGGTGAAATTGGTTTATAAATTTGCAAGATTAGATTAGAAGTCATGAATAGCCTTGCAAACTTATAAATATCAATACACAACTAACTAGATAGAGGCATGTGTATTGCAAGAAATGCCTATGATGCACTAAAAAATCAAGTTGCGTATTGTTGAACAATTTTGTGCAAGAGACGAAATGGATGGAGAGATGATTGAATATATTCAGAGCCCATCGAATTCTCTCTTCTCAAATCGCAATTCTTCTTCAGATTTTGTTTGTGTCCGACAAGAATTTCTTCATGTATTGATGGCTAGAAGACATGCATTCACCAGACAATATTGAACTTAATTATAATTCTTCTGCTGGTTTAAAGTTACCCAATTTATTATTATTATAAAATTTGATAGTATTAATAGGTGCAAGTAAACCCAATACTGCATAAGGTAACAGAAAGCAGATTGACGGAGGCACATTAATATATATTGCATATTTGAAACAAAGCTAGCTAACTAGCCGTTAATTTATTTTGCAGACATTAATAAATCCGGCCGCCATAGTGAGCGACCGTGAGGCTGTTAAGTGTTAACGGCCACCCTCACAAGTGTCTCGACAGTCTTCGTAGCAAATGTAGTCCTTAAAACTACATTTGTTGGCCATGCATGATTTTATACGACTCATAATTGGCTGCTGCCGCTCCACAATATGCACCAAAAATCAGCAGCATTACTACTAATGCAATCACATACCAACAATTTGAATGTTTCATACTTAACCGCTATTTATATATATATATATATATGAAATTAGAAACTCAAGTAGATCGAGATATAAGTTAAGGGTGAATCAAGTGTTTGGGTTAATACTAAAGTGTGTGTATATATATATAAATATTAAGATAGATACGTTTAAGTAAATATAATATCCAAACACCACTACCAAAGCAAAGTTGAGTAAATAATAGAATCTATTTTGAGGTTCTACGTGATTCGGTAATATAATATTCATTTAATATAATTATCAAAATAATAATAAAGAGAATTTTCATTTTTTAAAGTTTTGTAAATGGATTAAATTCTAAAATAACTATTTTATTTATATATTTACAAGTATGGTGAATGTCACATGCATATTAGAAAATTTTCTAGAAGAGTTTATATATTAGTTATTATAAATTAGTTCCATTTAGAGTTTACAATGTCACACGAGCTTGAATTTGCGGGTTGTGTGTTTCATGAAAAACATAAATAAAAAGAATATTGATTTTAAAATACATGAACTTTTTATGTTTTATTAATTTTAACACAAAATTTTAAAATATTATTTAAAATACATGAACTTTATATATTACTTACTCGATTTTTGACATAACATTGACTTTACACAAAAATCGAAACTGACATGGCACAAATTATTTGACGTGGACTTATGACGTGAATTTTAAATTATTTAAATTATATGAACTTTTCACGTTTTATTGATTTTAACACGAATTTTAGAATATTGTTTAAAATACATGAACTTTACTACTTACTCGATTTTTGACATAAAATTGACTTTGCACAAAATTGGGACTTATGACATGGATTTTAAATTATTAATACATTCACTTCAATTATTAATTATTTAGCATTTAATTAGATTGAGTACTATGCTCCAAAAGTCAGAGAGTGAGGGAAATGTAGGAATGTCAATCAGGCTAACCCACTTGGTTTCAGGTCAGCCCCTTCGATTTCAAGTCATTTCGGTACGAGTCATTCGAGCTTTTTTTTTTATTTCGAGCTAAAATATTTCGGCCATAACTCTAACCCACTCAGTTTTGGGCTAGCCCATCGGGCCAAAATATTTGTTTGAAAAATATATTATATATAATTTTTTTAATAAATATTTTTTTTATAACAAAAATTATTTCGTCTTTTCTCAATAAAAATATTTAACTTGGTATTAGATAGAAAAATAAGTATTATTTCACCATAAATTTACATAATAACTAATAAATGACTAATAATTTGACCCAATTTGATATAAATAATTATATATATAGTTTTAATTTCTAAGTCATAATTGTTTTTATCGATAAATCGGGTCAATCCATTTAGTTTTCGGGCTAGCCCTATCGGGCTCGGACTATTTTCGATTCGATTCAATCAATTTTTTATTATTATTTCGGACTAAAATATTTAGGCTCAAAACCCCTTTTTTCTCGGTATATATTTAATTATGTACATATTAATTGTGCTCTCCTCCAAGAGCCAAAATGCTTAATTTGTATATATACGAGGGAGGATAATACATAGAAAATTATTATATGAAATAAATGTATTAACAATTAAATTTACTCATATTTGCGATAGACAAGAGGAATTTCTTAATGGGCTTGCATAAATTTGCTGTGGAAAATAAGAAACCTTCGTATTTAATGCATGCATGTATTTAAATTATTTGAAGTTATTAGTTTACTTTATTTTAATTACCGGCCACTGAAAATTGCGTGATTGCATGCGATTGTGACGTATTTATATGGTAATTTCCACTCCCCTAATCCAATGATAATATACTGGTAATAAGAACCGTCAGCCATCAAGACAATCATCAAATCTTAATTCCAATATAATTAAATGAGATAATTGCCCTTAAATACATAAATTAATCGTAATTTCTGGTATTACACGTAAATTCTAAAGTCTGCCCCACAATACATCAACTATCATTTTTAGCTAATTAATGCATCAGACTATTTTTGTTCTAACTATTGCATACGTGGACTCGAATAACACATGTGTATGTCACATCAGTTTAACACGACACCGTTCTGACTTAATTTAAACGGCGTCATTTTTTCCTTAAGGAAAATGACATTGTTTTATTCCATTTATGTCCACGTAAAACGACGTCATTTTCTTGTGCGCGCGTCTTAGAAATGGAATAAAACGACATTGTGTTCCTAATGAAGAAACGATGTCGCTTATATTAAGTCAGAACGACATCGTGTTAAGGTATGTGGACATACACATGTGTTATTCGGGTCCACGTATGTAATAGTTTTAGTTCGATGTTTTAATTAGCTAAAAAATGATAGTTGGTGTGTTGTGGAGTATATTTTATAGTTGATGTACCGAAAATAATTGTTAGTTTATGTATTTACCAATGATTATCCCGAATTAAATTTGCGTGATCAATTAATATTGTGCTTGCTAAAATTTAAAAGTGCACAAACTCATTGATTGGGCCTGCATCATCTTCAATGGGCCACGCAATCTCAAATTGGGCCTCGGAATTTTTATATGTTAAAACTATGACCCCAACTAGGGTAATAAATGAGCTTTTTAATGAACTTGAACTCGAATATTTAACGAACTCCAACCAAGTTCGAGCTCGTGTTCGAATTTATTATTAAATCGAATAATTAACGAACCGAACTCGATCCTTCAAATTTTTAAACGAGGCGAACTCGAGTCTGATCGTATTTGATTCAGTTTGGTTCGATTGCACCCCTAACCCCAACTAATTGAACATCAAAAAATGTGACACCAAGTACTTTAAGTTCTTACTTATTAACCCATATAAACTTTTACAGGAAGCTGGGATAATTGTAAGAAAATCGTACGTATAAGAACTTTGTCCATTTTTTGAAAACAAATTCTCATGAAATTCCAATTTACTTCCAAAATTCATGAATGATAGGATGTGGTCCAGCATAATTGGACGTAATTGGACTTTACTGGGCCTCAACTAGAAACTACAGCCAGTTCGGACCTCGGCCAGCAAGTAACAGGCTCGGCCCGTTGAAAGGCCCAAAAGTCACTTTGGCCCAACAGCTCGGCCCAAAGACACGGAAGCCCATCCGACCCACGATCTCGGAGCACCCAACCCCAGCCGTAACCGCAATTTGTTACCTATAAATAGTGCTTCTAAGCTAGATTGAAAGGGACCTTTTTTGGATTCTCTCAGCAACTCGAAAATATTAATACAAATGATCTTTTACAAAGGATCTTTTTATCCCGTGGACGTAGATCTAATAAAAGATCGAACCACGTAAATCTCGTATTCATCTTATTTTATATTTTTCTATCGTGCAAACACTCTAAAAACCGACGATCGAACAATGAACTTTTTTACATTGTGATGGCAATTCTTTTACGCGCATGCATGCATATATGTCATTGGATAAATAGTGTGGTTAATTTAGATTGATGAATTTTGTAATATAATCACGATTTCCAAAACAATATTAAATTCTTGTTTCTATAACCTATATTATGTTTTGCACTAATTTCTTATGATTTAACAATGCGATTACCATGTATTCGAAAGAAAAAGAATACTAAATTTTGACGACGACTAATTACTTAATTATATGGGTCAACACTAGATCTTCGGAATTAAAATAATCAACTTACCGATTGTTTAATTCCCAATCGTATCACCAAAATAATATTTAATTAAACATATATAATCTGCATTGAAATATGAAAGTATGAGTGTCACTTCTAACCTATAAATCACTCCACTATTTGAACACAATTTTCATCTCACTCTCTCTCTGTCTCATTTTCGCTCTCTTACACACAAAAATATTACAGATAATTAGATATATAATTTTATAAAAAAATGGAAAGTTCAAGAATTGGATACATGGTTGCAATGGTGATATTGGTAAGCTATTGTGCAAATTATGCAAGGGCAGTAGAGAGTGTAGATGGCGAGCTTTCTCTATGCTTCCAAATATGCATGGACGAATGCAAAGGAAATGTTATTGCATGCAATGCAGAGTGTCGCGTAACCTGCGCCCCCGAACGCCGCCGCCCACCTATTGATTTCAAAACGTGCTTTAATGAGTGCATGGCCGATTGTAATGAAAAGAATAGCCCTTGTTATCGTGGCTGTCTCTACAAGTGCTCCAACCAACCCTCAACTCACGCTTAATTACACTTTATTATAAATTAAGCTAAAGATTTGAGCATATTATAATGTAATATGTCATAAAAAAGTTTGTATTCAATTATGAAGATAGACTTTGTCCTTTTTGTGGTTGAAAAACACAAGGGGTTGCGAATTAAATTTGCTTTTATTTTTATTTTTACTTACTTTGACAAATACCTTGCACTTCTTCAACCTGACTGCTATATTGATATCTTCTTCTTAGATATATTATTACTATGTGATGTGCTATAATGTAATACGCTTGGGCTCGAGTCTGAGCATAGCTAGGGAAGCCTGGTCCAACCCGATTCATTGTCGTTCTTTGCCCCGTAGTCTATTGAAATATATGTAAATCAATAAAAAAAAATATATTCCACAATCCTATCAAATCTATGTAAATCAATAAAAAAGTCTATCAAACTCTACCCGAACTCTATGAATTTTTTAAATCCTCAAACTTTTTAAAGTCCAAAAAAATCCAACAAGATCCCAATTGAAACACCCTCCTAAATTAACTTATATTATTTTAATATATCTAGACTTATCATTACTTATCTTACTTAGTAAACGCCCTCTAAAGAATTATCATATGTACTAATGAAATATTGACTTTGCAGAAGGACCGTGACAAGCTTTGGAATTTGTTAAAATTAATAATATTAATTATTAACTGACTTCATAAGTGTGTGTATATATATAGAGAGAGAGAGGATATAGATCATATACAAAATGATTTTAAAGTAGGAAATAGGAAATAATTTGGGCCATTAATCATTCTAATCCAACGGTTGAGATCTTGACCGAGTTTTTTCATTTTTGGCACGAAATAATCCATTTTTTATTGTAATTAAGGGCAAATCAGTAATTTAATTGTTAAATGCATTGTTTTTAACTGTTAAATGCATGTTTGTAACTATAAAATGCATTGTGAAAATGTAATTGAATTATGCATTGCATTTAACTATTAAATGCATTGTATTTTGAACGCGTATAGGGGATGATTGATAACCGCCCACTTCAAATTACTAAAATATCCTTCGTGCATCGTTCAAAGCGATGGAATGCACCGCCTTTTTAAGTAGATCAGATTTAATCATATCCGTCCGATCATCCAAATCAATGGCTGAGATCATTTCCTATTTCCTACTTTAATTTCACTTTATACATGAATCACTCCCTATATATATATATATATTCAACCTAAAGCGTGTGTCTAAGTTCTCGCAATTGAACGAGACCTATAGTACGCAATAAGTTGACCCTAGTCGAATCGCGTGAAAGGCTTAGGAGAACTTCATAATTTAAAGTGCTAGAGATCAAACAATAAAAAGTCATAAACATTCTATCAAATACAATTCATGAGATTTAACTAAAATTAAAGAACCATTAAGTAAATTAAATAAGGGAATTGAAATAAGGCTCTCGGATTTGAACATCTACGTCGATCATCTCATGCCACAACTAATTCATGCATTCATTTACTAATCTAGAATTCTAAAAAACAATACTAACTTTCGCATCTATAATTAGATTGTGACTACGACTCTCGTATTTAAGCCACACAGTTAAGAATTCAAGATAGATAAATGAACACTCGGTTTAACATTTCCAATTCAAACCGATATTGATTAGACTTTGATCCGATACTAGGATTATCTCTCGACCTCACCAAAGATCTAAGAAATTGAAACGGTGATAAATCGTTCAAATAAACAGACATAATCTAATCAACAAGCATGAAATAAGATAAACATCAACAATCGATTAGAAATTCAAACCCTAGTGGAGATTAACTACTCAATCCCATCACATAATCATCAATAAGAAATAGACATAAGATACCTACTAACGATTTCACCATGTAGATGGAGCAGTCGCTCTCCACCTTAAATCCTTCTTCTCAAAGTAAAATTACAAGCAAAAGTGTTTGTTCTTAAGAGAGTTCTATTCTAAGTTGAGTTCTGAGAGATGTTTTTTTTCCAAATGCATATGTTTTCTCCTTTAAAATTTGTTCAGGTAACTGCTTTTTAACGCGCCCAGCGACTGCTGGCTCAACCTTTCTGTCACTCGCGTTGCGCAGGCCCAGCGGTCGCTGGCCTGCGCTCTTTGATTTTCTCCCTTCTACAGCACAGCGAGCGCTGGGGGTCCAGCGCCTGCTGGCTCCCAGGCTCGCTTCTTCCATGTTTTCTTCCTCTCTGTGCACTGCTCGATCCGCATCACTTTATTCGGCTTTGTGTCCTCGGCTCATTCGGCATCATTTCAGCTCCCATTAACTCCTTCTCATCATCATATGTTCAAAACAATAACAAACAAAATCCGACGTAAACACAAATTAAAAAATACCAAATCGACTTCAACTAAAAGCTAGACACGTCAAAAGATGAACCAAAAACACACAAAAAAACGAACTAAACAAAATATATATATATATATATATATATATATATATATATATATCAAATTCTACCAATATATATATAGACTCCATCAAAACTAACTCTCGCAGCCAATGGAAAGGCCTAATAACAACTGTATATATAATGGCTACGTGAAGCACTTAGAGTTGTTAGAAAATCAAACTTTTTTGGGTACTATTTGGAGTTTCCATAAAAGTTTGTCCAAAATTTATCAATTTATTAAATAAATTGAACTCAAGCTTTGAACCAAGTCGAATTTGAGCCTAATTATATTTGCTTCAAAAGGTTCAAGAATATGTTCAAATTTAATTTACCGAGATGAACTTCGAATAATTTGCAGATTTTGTTAACAAGCTTGTACACAAATTTTAAAAACGAGTCGAGTCGAGTTTCGAATAACTCACAAACTTCATATGAAAACTAGTTCACAAACTTATAAAATTAATATAAAAATATATGTGAACTCATATAATTTAATGAAAGAGTTTTTTAACGAGCTCGGGCTTGAATATTTAACGAAATCGAGTGGGGTTCGAACTCAATTTTGAAATCACTATTAAATCGAATAATAAATTAACCGAACTCAAATCGACTTCGAGCACCATTTATTTATCAAACTGAACTAAAGCTTGTTTTTAGAACTCGAAATGAGTACGAGCTAAATTTGACTCCTCAATTTTTTAAATAATTAGAACTCAAATTAGACAATATTCGAATCAATTCGGTTTGATTACAATCCTAGAAGTAGAAGTGTTCACTGTTACGGTTCGGAACTGAACCATCGATCCACGGTTCCAAGAATATGGAACTGAAACTGAATTGTTGTCGTGGCGGTTCATGGTTTGAAATCGAATCGTTTAGGGTGGTTCCGATTAATGTTCCAAACCATTTAAAAAAAATTAATAAATTTAAAATTTTGAAATTTTAATTAAATACTAATGCATATAATTATTTAATTTTATATTACATAATTAACTTTTTAATATGATACTAAAATAATTTATATCTAATTAATCAAATGAAATAAAAGTCATTCTTTAATTTGGCTTGGAACCTCCAATCATTTATCATCCTTAATTTAAAACTACATTAAAAATTAATATTAAAAACTAAAAGATGAAAGTTTACATGATATAGACGGTTCGATTACCGTTTCGAAATAATAAAATCATAAATCTTACTTCGATTACGGTTCAAATTGTAATCGTGTACATCTTTAATATTTAAATTGGTTTTGTATTGTGTTTTTATCTAAAACTAGAACTTTTGTACGTGCATTTCACGTCAATAATTGTTTTATTATATTTGAATTATAAAATAATTTGTAATTGTAAATATATATGTAGAAATAAATAAATTTAACTATAAAATCTCTATGACGGAACCTTTATCTGAAAGGTGGAGAATTACTATTAATATCTTCATTGTTAGACTTTTAGTTAACAAAATTCACTAAAAGATTAATGATCAAACTTTTATAGTCGAGATTTATATAGCTCATAAGTACTTAAGCGACTAAAATGTCAAAATGCCGAAACTACTTTAAAGTAATTATTTTAAAGGTATAGTTTCCCTTCATATTCAAATATTAATATGTTCCCAATTGATGTAATAATTAGCAATGAAACGAGATCGAGGCAAAATTGTTACCTCAAATTTTAAAATTTATAATGTAAAAAAATGGTGATAATTTTACCAATTTATACACAAAATTTATAGGTTTCAACAATAATTAACAGCAACTTAAAAATTTTAAGGTGGGAAAATTATGTATACATACAAGTCAACTTGAATACTATATAAAAGCTTCAGCTTATTGTTTCTTTACGGGCACTCTGAGCAGTGATCTCATATGATGACGTATGAAATCAAGGATTTTTTTTTATATGTATATTCCCTCTGTCTCATTTATAATAACACAATTTCTTTTTTATTTATTCGTTAATCTTGACATATTATGAAAAATGAATTGATATTAGTCTAAATTAGGGTATAATCTTGTTAACTTACATTCAATTAATTAAAATGTTAAATTTTTAATGTATAATCAAGTATATCTAAATTATTTAATTTATATAAATTAAAAAAATATAAAAATAATTATTATTACATACTTAAAACTATTTGCATTAAATAATGTGCCCAAAAAATGTGTCATTATAAGTAGACACAGTAAGTATTTTTTATAATTCTATACTAGTAAAAATAAATATGCAAAACATAACAAATGAAATAAAAGTTAACACAATTAAAGATCAAATTTAAACATTCAAAATAGAAAAGATAAAAAGAAATGCTCGAATAGAAAAGGGTAATGATAATGTAACAACTAACTATGATCAAATATTGGATCCGATCCTACCACCACTAAGAAATTATGTTTCTTCCTAACTATTCCTCTATATAAGAAAATGTTCATACTCATACAAAAAGATTTCAAATAAAAAAATCATTTGAAAAAAGAAAAAAAAATGTACAATCAAAAAAGTTTGAATTATAAACTATAATCTAATATTACAGTCTTTTATTAAATTCTATAAAATAAAATATTTAACTAAAATTTGAATTTCTTGAAATACTTGAATATTTATGCTTCTTTCGTATGTTTTTTTATTTTAATTTTTTTTTATATTATTTGAATAAAAAGATTTAAGTTCGAATTGTGAATATTAAAAATATTTTAAATAGAATAAATATAATTTAAAATTAATAATTAAATAGTAATAAGGTAAAATGATAAAGTAAATTTTTACAATTAAAAGTACTAATTAATTATATATAATGACAAATTTCCTTATGTAGTTGGCCACGTATGTTGTCATATAGCTTTATTTTATACAATTTTATAGTTTTAGCCCAAATTTATTTAATACCCCTCTGGACTACATCAATTTCACCTTTCTAGAGGAACATTAAATTATCAATATAAATGTAAAGTACAAGACTGAATGGGCTTTGGCGTGGCCTTAACTTAACCTTGGTGCAATCTC